>JAJHUR010110737.1:0-13577 GCA_027495735.1 Lutjanus campechanus | reverse complement strand
TGGGACATCCTTGGGAATATTAATGCTGACGTCTCTGTCCTCATTCATGTCCATATTTCCTCCTTGCTGTGACCCCGCAGCTGACGCACCTGGAAACAGTTTTTTACTGTTACAACTGCTATCAATATTATCTCATCACTAACGCTTTAGGAGAGGCACTCACCCGATCTCCTGCTGCTGCCTGAATTAGAGGATTAAATTATTAGAGGAGAAAATTAACGATTTCTTGCCGCAGGTGTAAACGTCTTTCTGTGGATTGATATGACAGGATGTGATCCGCCAGAGTCGATCAGAAGCGTCCATAGCAACGGTCTGCTATTCATAGCAACGGTCTGCTATACAGAAATAACAGACCGTAGAATGTTGTAATTGACCAATCAGGATCGAGCATTTGACAATGCAGTGTAATAAAACAGGGATAGATGACCAGGAGGTGTCCATGTACTCACAGCAGGGGGTGCCCATCAGCAGAGTGGGGCATGATGGCAGCAGAGAGGAAGAGTTGTGTTCAGTGACTGTTGTGGTGTCCAGGTGCAATTCAGGAGTAATTTGTCATGCGTGACTATTTTGACTGATTTTGAAGGACAGTTTGAAGGACCCCCCTTCTCAAAGCTTGAGAACACGATATCCCAGCCCAAGCCAAGCAAGCAGAACCACATGTTTCCATTGTGGGGAAGCAGGGCACATCATGAGAGAGTGCTCACGGTCACCTAGCCCAATTCGTCACAGAGACATTCCAGTGCTAAAACAACCCTTCCCCGTGGAGTTTGTGTTGGTGTTTTGGTCGAGATCTTCCCTGACGACCCTCCTGTCACATCCAATGCAGAGAGCGAACAGCAAGAAAGTGTGCCAGAGGATGAAAGCAGCAATGCAGCAAGGCCAATGGTTGGTCGAGTGGCAACAAATGTAGTAGATCTACCAGAACACCTGCAAGACCTGTACACATCAAGTGAGGCTCTCAATGAAGATCAACAGGTGAAACCGATTGAGCTGCTTCTGAAATACAAGTCTCTCTTTGCAGCCAGTGACGCAGACCTTGGCCATCTCTCTGTTGTCACTCATAAGATCGACACTGGAACTGCCAGACCAGTACGCCAACCAGTGCGACGGACACCACTGGGGTTCCAGGGGGAGGAAAAACAGCACCTCAAAGTCAATCAATCAATCTTTATTTGTAGAGCGCTTTTCCTGCAAGGACATGCAACACAAAAAGCTTTACAGAATTAAAAACAAAGGAAAGCCCTTCCCACCCACCCTCCATACTACACACACACACACACACACACACACACACACCCAATCACACACAATAGGGAGAAGTAATGGGAGAAGGGAGAAGCAGTGTTGGAGACGGGGGTAGCTGTGCCATCCTCCTCTGAGTGGGCATCACCAGTCGTCCTTGTTCACAAAAAGGATGGCAGTGTCCGTTGGTGCATTGACTACTGCCGCCTAAATGGCCTGACACTGAAAGACGCCTATCCCCTGCCCAAAATAGATGAGTGTCTTGATGTCCAGGGAGAAGCCACTGTGTTCTCCACCTTGGATCTCCAGTGTGGATACTGGCAGATTGCTGTGGACCCAGAAGACCGTGGCAAAACAGCATTCATTACTCGCTATGGCGTTTATGAGTACACCCGGATGCCATTTGGCCTCTGTAATGTGCCTAGTACGTTCCAGAGAGCCATGGAACTGGTCCTCTGAGGGTTTCAGTGGAAGACGCTTCTCATCTACCTAGGTGACATAATCATCTTGGGCAGAGGGGTTGAGGAGAACCTGCAGCGCTTAGCTGATGTTTTTGAACACCTCCACAGCTACGGACTAAAGCTGAAACCCTAGAAGTGTCAGCTGTTGAGGGACAAGGTCCTCTTCCTGGGACACGTGGTCAGTGGAGAAGGGATAAGTCCCAACCCAGTGCTGATCCAGGATGTGCAGGAGTGGCAGCCTCCCACAACCACTCAGCAGTTGCAGGCTTTTTTGGGACTATGCAACTACTACCTTTGTCCCTGCCTTTGCCGAGGTTGCTAGCCCTCTCAACAGTCTCCTCAAAAAACAACAGTTCCAGTGGGGTGAAGCACAGCAGGAAGCCTTCCTGCAACTCAAAAAGAAGCTAACTGCTGCCCCTGTGCTGGCTTATCCAGTGTCCACTGGCAAATACATCATGGACACTGATGCCTCTAACCACAGCATTGGTGCAGTGCTATTGCAGCTCCAGTGGGGGGAGGAGAAGGTCATCTCATATGCCAGCAGTCATCTCATTCCTGCACAACATTGATACTGTGTGACCAGATGGGAGCTGCTAGCCATTGTGCGATACACAAGACAGTTCTGCCACCATCTTCTTGGCAGGAAGTTCCTCCTCCGAACAAATCACAGCAGTCTAACTTGGCTTTTTCATTTCAAACATCCAGAGGGCCAACTAGCTCGCTGGCTTGAGGAGCTTAGCCAATATGACTTTGAGATTGAGCACCGTGCTGGCCAACGACATGCAAATGCAGATGCGCTGTCAAGGTGCAACACAGCAGGCCCAACAGACTGCGACTGCTATCAAGCAGGCAAGGAAGTGACAGAGCTGCCTTGTCAAGGGTGCCCACACTGTCAGAGACTGCACAAGCAGTGGGCCAGATTCGAGGAGGATGTGGATGATGTGGTGCCTCTGGTCATGAGGCAGATTACCATGAAGGAGGCTGAGAACAGCATTGAAGGGCAGCAACAAGCTGAAGCTGATCTCCACACTTCCACAGTAAATTGGTTGCAACCTCTGAGTTGCCAGCAGCTAGTGGAAGCCCAAAAGGATGACCCAGTGCTCTCAGGCTTGCATGGCTGGAAAGAATCAGGAGTCCTACCAACCAGAGAGCAAGTGATGATGGAAAGCCCAGCAGTGAGAAAATACTGGCTCTGCTGGCCCCAAATAGAACCTCACAGGGGAGTTCTACATTACCGCTGGGAGAATGCAGACAGATGTAATCCATCCCTGCTGTTGCTGGTCCCTACCTCACTGCAAACTGAAGTTCTGCAGGCTTGCCATGACCCCCCACAGTCTGGACATTTGGGAGAGGCAAAGACTCTGCAACGTCTCCACTGGTACAACATGGGAGGTGATCTCTGCAAATACATTCAACAGTGTCCCCAGTGCAAAGCTCTGAAATCAAGCAGTCCCACACAAAGAGCTCCAGACCTACCAGGCTAGCGCACCTATGGACAGATTGCACCTTGATGTGCTGGGCCCATTTCCCATCTCATCATCTGGAAACAAGTACATCCTGGTCATCATGGACCAGTTCACCAGGTGGGTGGAGGCATTCGCTATCAAGGACCAAGGTGCAGAAACCACGGCCAAGACGCTGGTCAACGACTTCATCTCACACTTCGGAGCCCCATTGGAGCTTCATACAGACCAGGGCCGTAACTTTGAGAGCGCACTGTTCAAGAACATCTGCCAGCTCTTTCAGATCTCAAAGACTAGGACCACACCATACCATCCAGCTTCAAACGGGCAGGTGGAACGTTTTAATCGCACACTTCTCCAGATGATCCGCTGCTATGTAGATCAGAACCAGAAGAACTGGGACGAGCACCTACCCCTGCTAACAGCTGCATACCACAGTGCACAACATTCCAGCATGGGATTCACACCCAACATGCTAATGCTGGGAAGAGAAGTCCATCAGCCACAGGACATCGGGTTAAGGGTGGCAGAACAGAACCGTTGTGAAAAAGAACCTCCTGAGTATGTGCACGACTTCATGGACCTCGGTGAGATGGCTTGGCAGCATCTTCGTGCAGCGCAGCAGAGACAGAAGAGGACGCATGACTTGCGAGCTCAGCAGCACAGCTATGCCGTCAGAGACCTGGTCTATCTGAGGGACAGCACAAGAAAGAAGGGTTTCAGCCCCAAGTTGCAAGCCCCCTGGAAAGGCCCATGTATTGTCAAGGCTTGCTCTATGAAATCTTGACCCAGCGTGCACCATGATAGGCTAAAGCCATACACAAGTGATGTGATTCCTACATGGATCAGGAGGCAGAGGCACAATGTTCTCCAGTGTCAGGAGCCAATCCCACCACCTGAAAACCCCCCCACTACACAACGACCTGTGTCAATTGACCATATTAGTGATGATGGACTGGATCCACCTGGGTCTGACACTCCCAGGCATCAAAAAAGAAAAGGCAAACGTCAAGCCACAGCAGGCAGGCGCAGGAAGGCGGCACTACACCAAGACGAGGAAGAGGTGCATACCTCCCACTCAGATGAAGATAACCAAGGACCACCCACCAGGAAAACTCTTAAGGGACATGAAATACGGGCCCCAGCTCGTTACCAGGATAGTTGAGCAAATGACTGTGCCTATTATAAAGAAATACTCAACAGTTAAGAAGTAGTCAAAGATTAAAACCTAAATGTAAAGAAAATGTTCTAGTCCAGCTTAAAATGTGATTTAAGTTTCGATTGAACTTTGTGCATTTGTTTAGGACTCCCTTTGTCTGGGGTCTCTGGGAGTCAGGCTGTTTGAATTTAGGTAGGCCTCGAGGCCCAACAATCTCCAATTGGGAAAATTTACATTACATTAGTTCTTTACTTGAAGTTTAAAAAATGTCAGTTTTAGGTTTGACTTTAGGCTCACATTGTTTATTCTCTTATATGAGCACTCTTTTCACCTGATAACACACAGAATATTTAGTCATGCTCCAGTAAAATCCTTGTATCTCTAGTATTGAGGACAGAGTGAGCAGATGAGGGGGGGTTGGTGTGTCAGACAGATTCAAATGTATAGAATCATTTAGAGTAACATCAGAGTCCAACTCTGATCATTTGTTATTAATATTATAAAGATGATGATATGAAGCACAGTGTCCTGACTGTTTACAAGACACATGAACATTGACACACAGGTGACAGGTGTGTTACAGTCATTTTAAACATCCTTTCAGCAGATAAGATAGTCATTCAGCTGGAGGAGCTCACAAACACATTTATCACATATTTTTACAATCAATTCCTCCCACTGTACCAGCTCAACTTTCTCTTCTCTTTCTCTTATATTTTGATTCAATAAAAGCAGGAATTATAGCCTACATGTCATGTGATACAGCATGCAGACAGCTGTTTTTAGCTTTTGGGGACAAACAGGACAGGATTCAGGGTTTGTGACAACTGCTCCACATTGTGGACAGTTGAGGACAGCATTCTGCTCCTACAGGTTGAGAAGAGCTTTTCCAACAACTGAGACAAACCAAAAAATGCTTTGTGACTGACTGTTTCCATATAAAAGTGTTGCTCATTAAATATGTGGGACCCTGCTGAATGGAACACAGAACCTTTCAGCTGTTGACTATGACATCATCATGATGTCATAGAACTCCTGTCACACATCATCAAGCTTTGCTGAGACACTTTGTCATTTCACACAGTCCAAGTGGACAGAGAAGACGATTTTATCCTGGAAATAAATCCACCTCTCCACGAATCCAACCAACTCAAATGACTGGAAATCACAGGTAAGTCACTGTTTGTTCATATCTGATTTTACACTAATAAGACGGAACAAGACAAACTTTGTAGCAAATTAGACAAATAACTAGAAATAATATATTTTATTAGCCAGTAAACACACAGAGTTATACTCTTACACTGTAAAACTAAATGCTCAGTTTAATTAATTGTAGTAAGTAGTCACAAAGTAAAACTTAAACTCATAATTTTTGATTAATAAGAACTTTACATAACATGAAATAATGTTTTTATACTTAAAATGAATCAGTTCTGTTCTGTAAAAAAGTTGAGAAAACTCATTATTTCAAGGCAACTGCATTTAATAGATTTTTGATTTAAGGTCAAACTCACAAAACTCAAAGTTTTTAAATAAACTTTAAAAAGTTTTGCTGACCTATCATCTTTTGAGATAATTTACTTTTCTTCTTTCGATAAAATTGAATCTTTGTATTTCAAAACTTGTTCACAGTGAATTATGAAGCTGATTTGTCTTCTTTTAGGTGCTTGAAAATTAGTTGCAAGAAAAAATTAGTATTAGTATTAGTATTAGTATTAATATTAGTGTCTGCATGTTGCAGGTGTAGCTGGTAGCGGCATCACATGCCACCCAGACCTTTATGTCATATTTACCTGGCTTAGTTGGCATATATTGCTGAGAAGCACAGCAACCTCGGAAAGGGACGAGACGTTCATCCATAGTCACATCAGCACCTGGAGTGTACATCAGCTGCAGGCGACTCACCCACCTGCCCCATATGTCTTATATGGCAGTGAGCTTATATTGTTCATGATGTGCTGGTCTTGTGTCGCAGTCATCAAACCGAATGACTCTTGAGATGACATGAAGCTTCTTGGTGGGCAAAGTAGCACAAAAAATTGTCCTACCAGACTGCACATGCCGTAATCTGTGATAGCTTCTTTGCTGGATCTGTACCAGCAAGAATCAACAGACCCAGGTATGTCTGTAGGTCTGTGGCGTCCATCTCACTCCACTTGTTGCCGTCTCTCTGTTTGGCATGTCCAGCACTATTTTCTGAATTGACTCTGGCAGAAACATCTTAAAGTTGGACTTTATGCCATCAGCACGAGACACTGCATACCCGGTTGGATCCCGGGGGCCCCTGTCTCTCTCTGCTCCTAACATGTGACGTCTGTCACTGGGAGGGATGGAAGACCAGAGCACATTTCCATTCTTTGACTGGAAACCATCTTCCATGTCAGCATGTTCCTCTTCCTCATCAGAGGACACTTCTTCCTCAGATGAAACAACTGTCATCATGTTCAGTGTTGTCCCCCTCTTCTGATACATCTTCTTCAGGTCCCTCCTGGTCTCTCTCCTCCTCATCAGGTCTCCAAATGATTTCAAGGAGCTCTGCTTCAGTGTAGCTCCTCTTCATTGTGCTCTCTGAGACTAAAATATGAAATGCTGTAAAAGCTCAGAGTTTTTGACTCTTGGTTGTTTTCTTGTTGTTTTGGGAGAGGGACATCAAAGGTGATAAGAACAGGTGTTTACACAGATGTTTCTTTGATGTGTGTGTCTGTGACCCAGGAGTGACCTATTACCCCATCACTGCACCACCTAGTGGTGAGTCTCAGCTGCTCTGTGTGTGTGTGTGTGTGTGTGTGTGTGTGTGTGTGTGTGCGCGCGCATGTGTGTGTGTGTGTGTGGACCTTTGTCAGGGTGAAACTATATGAGCCAGTGGTCCTCACAGCATGTTTTTTTTTTCATTGTCTCTGCTTCAAGTTGATGTGAACTACAGAAATAAAATGTGAGCTTGACTTTGATGTGGTAAAGTTCAAAGTCCCTCGATAATTCACAATCACACATTCACTACTTCATGTAACAAACATCTGCATCAAGGACGCAGGTGCAGAGAAAACACAAACAAAGTCTGGAAAAGTTGGAGACTGAGTTTATATCCACACACACTCACACACACATGCTCTCTCTCTCTGTCTCTACCTCGTCCTTTGATCTTGTTCTTTTTTTTGAAAAATAAATGTGTTTCTAGTTAGTGAACTTGAATTTTTACTTTATTTCTAGAGCAGAATAAGGTAACAGGCTATTGGAAGGTAAAAACTTTGAAAAATAATTTAAAAACAATGGACATGAGGACTTCCGGTTCGTCGAGCCAGGCGATGGCAGCATAGGAAACTCGCTCCTGACACTTTTAATTAAAGTTCACCCACAACAACTCGAATACTTTAAAAACGTGTGAATACAGTTGGAGGAAGATTGTGGGTCTCGAGAATGCCTAGATATAAGTCGAAAAAGTCAATGCAGTTGGTGTCACCCGAGAAAGAAGAAGTTAGCCAGGTAGCTCCGGCTAGCAGCGAAATGGAGGACAATGACACGGATTCAGAACATGGCCAAGAGCAGGCGGAAGAAACAGGCCTGAACCTTATTTTGAAAGAATTAAGGGAGTTTAGGAAAGACAGCATACAACAGCTGAAAGTGATTCGTGAAGAAGTCAACAAAGCTAACACGAGAATCGAGGAGCGGTTACGGAGCTGCTGAAACTTCAAATACACCTGGATGCAAAACTCACAGACTTGGAGGGCCGCTCCAGGAGAGAGAACATTAGAATACATGGAGTTAAAGAGGGAGCGGAGGAAGAATCTCCATCGATGGTATGTTATGTTGAGCACTTGCTACGGGAGGGACTGGGACTCCAGGACTCCTTTGAGCTGCGGGTGGAGAGGGCTCACCGCGCCTTGACACCGAAGCCGCCGTCGGAAGCTCCACCGAGGTCCATTGTGGCGAAAATGTCAAGTTGCAGGATGAAAGAGGAGATACTGAGGCTGGCCTGGCAAAAGCGGGGATTTCAACTACACGGGAAAAGAATCAACCTGGATCATGACTACGTGCCCGATGTGTTGAAAAAGTGCAGGGAATACGCCGAAGCGAAATCGGTTCTGAAGGAAAAAAGAATCAGATTTAAAACTCCGTTTCCAGCCAGATTAAGAGTGTTCTATCCAGAGCGGACAGTACTGTACGGATCAGTGGAGGAAGCAACCGAGGATATGGCGAAGAGGGGGCTCCCGGTGTCAGAGCAGATTCAGAGGTTCACATGGCGCATGAGCAGGAGACCGGGGAACCGGGAGAGAGCAGGCAGAGTTGGGGGCTATAAGGAAAGGCTGCAGGCCTTTAGACGCCAGGATCCACAGTGACTGTAAGAGAACTGTAAATCACGAAAAATCCCGGATAAGAAGGGTGAGTAACCATTTCAAAGAGGGGGTACCTGGGGAACCAGTTCCCAGCAGGGAGAACAGACTGAAAAAACTGTACATTACAGGAACATTGTATAGGGTAGAACCATGGATACTATAATGGTCGGGATACTGATTTTCCTGGGGCACGTAGCCGGATGAACAATAACATGCACAATGTGATGCACATGACTGAGGGCCCTCACACACAGGCTGGTGGGAGAGGATTTCCCTCAAAGCCCTATTACCATCAGGGCTTAATAAGGGTCGAAATGAAGACCTCACCATTGGAAGTCTTTTTTTCAAGTGTCATTGTTTTTGTTGTGTTGTTTCTACAAGTTTTGCTGCTGTTCTTAGCAGCTTTGGGGGTGTTACCTGTGATATATTTAGTTAAAGGTGAATACTTTTATGGGTATGAAGGATCCTCTTTGTTTTTTCTCTTTCTCCCATTCATTGTTGGACACTAAATGCAAGCAGTTAAAATAGCAACTTATAATGTGAATGGCCTAGTCAACCCTATCAAGAGAAGTAAGATATTGACCAAATTGAAAAGAGATCAAGTTGAGGTGGCCTTTTTGCAAGAAACGCATCTATCAAATACAGAGCATGTTAAATAAAAAGAATGGGCTTTAAGTATCATTTCTCATCATCATATGCAGCAGGCCATAGGAGGGGGGTGGCAATATTAATTTCTAATAAAATTAGTTTTGAGCCCTTTTTTGAGAAGGACACAGAGGGGAGATATGTTTTTCTCAGAGGGAATTTATGTGGTTCATTGATAACCTTACTGAATATTTATGCTCCACCTAATTCTGATTGGAGTTTCTTTAGACAAATATTTGATTTGATAATAGCAGAATCTCAAGGTGTTCTAATTTGTGGGGGGATCTTAATATTAGATTGAGCCCTAAACTTGACTCTTCAAAAGCACATGTTGCTCAGCCCAATCACTTGAACATAGGGATTAATTTGGCAATAAAGGATATCAGTTTATGTGTGGAGGGAGCTAAATCCTCTGAAGAGAGACTATACATATTTTTCTAATCCACATTCGGTATATTCAAGGATTGACTATTTTCTAATGTTTGGTAAAGTTTTACACAGGGTGGATGATTGCAGCATGGGGATTATGGACCTTTCGGACCACAGCCCTGGTTATTTAAAACTGCATCTCGAACAATGTCGGAGAGACACATTATGGAGATTAAACATTCACATATTGAATCATATGAAGGACCAAATTAAAAAGGATATTACTGAGTTTTTGGATCAGAATGACAATGGTGAGGTTACACCTCCAATATTATGGGATGCATTTAAAGCAGTGCTAAGGGGTAAAATAATTGGATACAGTTCTCATTTAAAGAGAGCTAAACAAAAGGAATTAGATCAACTGCAAGCAGAATTGAAACAGCTGGAACAAAAACATAAAGACACAAATGACCAGAAAACTAAAGAAGCACTTAGGAAAAAAAGGAATGAAATAAATGAGATCTATACAAAGGATATACAGAAAAAGTTAATATTTACAAAACAGAAATATTATGAAGGGGGAGGGAAAGCCAGCAAATTGTTATCTTACAAACTGAAGAAGCAACAAGCAGAGAACTCAATCCATAACATTAAAAACCCAATGACTAATTTGATACACTGTAAATTGAAAGACATACAAAATAGTTTTGAGATATATTTTCAAAGACTATACTCGCAACCTCAGGTTGACAGAGTAAAAATGGAAGAATTCTTTGAGAAGACTCGTCTTCCTAAATTGACTGCTGATCAGAGTAACTGACTTGCAGCAGAAGTCACAGAAAAAGAAATTAAAACAGCCATAACTCATCTCAAATCAGGTAAGGCCCCTGGCCCAGATGGGTTTCCATCAGAGTGGTACAGGGTGATGGGGGATGCATTGGTCCCTATGCTGCAATCCACCTTTAATTGGATCCTTAAAAAGAATGTGATACCGCCTTCTTGGAGGGAAGCGATAATTTCGCTGATTCCAAAAGAGGGGAAGGATAAACTTGAATGTAGTAATTATAGACCAATATGTGTGTTAAATCAGGACTATAAGATCTTTACACATATACTAGCCAAGCGAATAGAGGGACTGTTACCACAAATCATAAGTCTTGATCAGACAGGGTTTATACGTCAGAGACAAACTCAAGATAACATTAGACGACCTTGCATGTAATAAGCCATATAACAGATAATAATTTAGAAGCAGTATTAGTGGGGTTAGATGCCGAAAAGGCTTTTGATTGTGTAAATTGGTCTTTTTTGTTTAGAGTTTTGGAGGAGTTTGGTTTTCACAATTCCTTTATTAAGACAATACAATCTCTTTATGATAACCCAAGGGCAAGAATTAAAATTAATGGAGTAGTTTCAAACCCCTTCTCACTGGAACGCGGAACAAGGCAGGGCTGTCCAATCAGCCCCCTTTTATTTGCAATTTTTATTGAACCCCTGACTCAATCGATTATTCAGAATAAAAATATTAAAGGGATATGTATGAAGGGAGGAGAGCAAAAAATCTCCTTGTTTGCAGATGATATATTGGTACAACTATCCAGCCCAGAACAATCTCTAGTACAGTTATTTTCACTTTTGGAACAATATGGATCATTCTCTGGTTATAAGTTGAATGTTTCAAAAACTCAGATTCTTAGTTTTAATTACAGCCCGTCAGAAAATGTGAAGAAAAGGTACAATCTTAAGTGGGAAGCTGAATCCATGAGGTATCTGGGTGTAAATTTACCAGCAGATCTGTCACAGCTGTTTTCACTGAACGTTCTCCCCCTGAACAACAAGATTAGGGAAGATATAAGAAGATGGGATTTAATACCATTTTTAAATTTTGGATCTCGTATTGAATCAATCAAAATGGTTATTCTGCCGAGATTGTTGTATCTCTTTCAGTCCCTTCCACTAGATATATCTGACCAGCAGTTTCAGGAGTGGGATAAACTCATCTCACGGTACATTCAGGGTTCATACACATTTTAACCAACAAATTTCCATGACTTTTCCATGACTTTCCCATGACATGGTAGCAAGTTTCCATGACAATACATGACCTCTAAAACATCAATGACTGTGCACTTCCACCAGTAGGATACAGGAAAATTATACCTAAAAATTTAATGAAAAGGAATTTAAGTAATGCATTTTATATGTTTCACACCCAAATGCATTTAGTAATGCTTCTGTTCATTAATGTACTTAACACAGAAACATTATATCCACATTCCTGAGTGATTAACCACATTTTTCAGTATAACTGGTTCTCAAAAACACCATTCAATAATAGAATGAAACTGAACACCAACATTATGTGTAACAACCAATATTCATGTTTGATGTTTATAGTGCATTTCTACTCCCATTCCATGAGATGTTTCAAATAAACATGCACTATATATTTTTTCATATTCAAATACATTTAGTAATACTTCTATTCAGTTAATTAACTTAACCTTGAAAAAAAAAATCCCCATTCCTGAGTGATAAACCACTTTTTCAATAGAATTGGCTCTCAGAAATCACCATTTGATAATGGCAAAAACAGAACACCAATACTAAGTGCAACAACTAACATTCATGTTTGCATTAATCCATGACATGTTTCAAACAAACAAGCGCCGAGCCGCGGAAGACAAATAAAAATTAGTGCTGTCAAACGATTAAAATTTTTAATCAGATTAATCACAGGGTTACTGTGGATTAATTTCGATTAATCACGATTAAATATCATTCATTTTTAATCTATATTAATCGCGTATATAAATATTAATTTTGCATGAGCAAACAGACTCAAGAAAGAAGGGAATATATACATAGATATGTATAATAAAGGCTAGATGTCTCCTCCGCGCTGCCGGCCAATGCAATCGCACGTCCGCACTGGCGGTCATCTTGCCACAGTCAGCTGGCTCACCCATAACATTGTGTTGTAGTGGTGCATACCTTTTAAATAACCATAACTTCCTCAATTTTCTACCGATTTTCAAACGGTTTGGTTTGTTATAAATGTCAGAGGTGTAGTTGTAACACTGCACTTATGGATAATTATGTCACACTTCCGGTCAAACATCCAGAATTGTAGCCACGTTAATAACGTTTGTAAGAAACCAAACCGTTTGTAAATCCGTCAAGATTTCAGAAAGATACGAGTAATTACGTTTGTGCAGATCACTCGCCTTCATTCACATACCACAGACTCCGCCAGAGAGCTTGCCTGGGGTAAGATGGCCACCCGGTGATCCGTTAGAGACTCCGCCTTAAGACATCTAGCCTTTATTATACATATCTATGAATATATATATATGCCACTACCGGATCAACTACCCATTTGTGCATGTGCGGCGGCATGCGCGATGGTAAGTCTACTTGGACAAGACCAGACAAGGTTTCAGGGACTTTGAGTCATTCTGCGCTGCAGATGCGTTAATTGCGTTAAAATTTTTAATCAGATTAATCATGATGATGGATTAATCCGCGTTAACGCGTTAATTTTGACAGCCCTAATAAAAATATTTCAAAAAAGAAAAATTCACAGGAGACAGGCAGTGATCGGCTCAGCGGTCAGCTGCACTTCAAATACGCACCGAGTCTATTTTTGATGGATGCAGTGTCAATACGCACACAGCAGATCGAACGGGCAGGGAGTCAGACACAGATAAGGGAGGGAGAATCTGGTTAATTTTCAAAATAAAAGCCCCCGTGCAGACTCACGATCATAAAGACAGACAGAAAAGACACTATTTAACCACGTAGTCTGCTTATCCATGCTAGAAGCACAAAGGACAATAAAAGAGGACCTGATCAACTAAATCTGAGCAAGTAAACACGATCAGGTGGGCAAAACACTCTGCTG
>JAJHUR010110736.1:391-19700 GCA_027495735.1 Lutjanus campechanus | reverse complement strand
TGGTGCATACTTTTTAAATAACCATAACTTGCTCAATTTTCTACCGATTTTCAAACAGTTTGGTTTGTTATAAACGTCAGAGGTGTAGTTGTAACACTGCACTTATGGATAATTATGTTACACTTCCGGTCAAACATCCAGAATTGTAGCCACGTTAATAACGTTTGTAAGAAACCAAACCGTTTGTAAATCCGTCAAGATTTCAGCAAGATACGAGTATTTACGTTTGTGCAGATCACTCGCCTTCATTCACATACCACAGACTCCGCCAGAGAGCTCGCCTGGGGTAAGATGGCCACCCGGTGATGCCGTTAGAGTCTCCGCCTTAAGACATCTAGCCTTTATTATACATATCTATGAATATATATATATGCCACTGCCGGATCAACTACCTATTTGTGCATGTGCGGCGGCATGCGCGACGGTAAGTCTACTTGGACAAACTGCCCGAAATGCGTTGCCAGAGACGTTTCAGGGACCTTGAGTCATTCTGCGCTGCAGATGCGTTAATTGCGTTAAAATTTTTAATCAGATTAATCATGATGATGGATTAATCTGCGTTAACGCGTTAATTTTGACAGCCCTAATATATAGTTATGAGCTCACACTGTATTTAACTTGTTAAATGGAGATATTCTTAAATATCTGCTTTACAAGCAAGCTACTGTAGCAGAAGTGTGTTTGAAAACTAAATTTCAGTAAGAAACTAGAAAAAAACAAATCAATGTGCATGTCAGATATTATAAGTAAAAATCTTAAATCATTTAGCTGTACCTGTACCTGTAAAGACACTGTTTTCAGACACTGTTTGCCTAATACACAACACTTTATTTTCTCAATGTGCGCGAAAATGTGCGACCATCTTGAAATAAGGCTATATAACCCGGAATTTATGGAGACAGATAGACAAATATTTTGCTTTAAATAAGCAATGCTAAGGTAAACTTTAACTACTACTGCAATTGAGATTGGCTTGCACAAAAGAATCTCAGGCACATACATTTCTGTTCTCTTCTTTATTGAGGAGCCATATCCAGAGGCTGTGTATGGGCAGAACAAATGATGCAAAACAAACATAAAGGCCGTTTGTGGTCAAGGTGAAAATGAATAAGTAAGACCTATGGCAAGACAACAGACATAACAGTGCTTTAAACCTTCTTAAAATAAACAACAAATGTCCAGGCTTATTAAAGGTTAGCAGATTGCTTCTCAGATTGGCCAGTACACATAGTTCTCTTCTAAATAAGGATAAAAAAGCATAAGATGCTTGAAATAAGAAATTCTCACTGTGACAAAGCATTTTTGGACTTGTCACTGTGGATCAGCAACAGATTTTAATGCTTGTAAATCTAGTTTCAAGCATTATAACACTCAAAACCAGTAATGAAATCTCATTAACAAGTCGTAATAGCTTGAAACAAGTTAAATGCTTAAAATCTGCCTGGTGAGAAGCAATATCTTGTCAGATCAAAAACAGGCAGATTATATTGCTTTGATTTAAGATACAGTACACTATTTCATCTTTCTTAGATTTTATAAATACTTACTAATTATTTGTGAAAGCAAACAATGCTAAAATATTGCTACAGATAAAACTATAAACCGCCAGCATGGCATAAATGTCAAATACACAAGACTGATCTTCAAGTGTAAAAATCCAGTGAGATTCTGGAAAACTACTGCAGTCTTGTCGAGTACTTCCTGCCTCCTCACATGCTAATTTGACCGACTTTGTTAAGAAGTGCACTTCTGTTCTCTGCCCTTCTGTCCACCAGAGCCACAAATAATTTCACAAAAGACCTCTTTATGGCTCCATTTTGTGTGATTTCAATGATATAGTCAGTGCAGGGAATTATTTTCAAGTCTTAAATTACAGGACAAGGCTGTATACCCGCTGAGGGTCTTGTTGGATGAAAGCTTTTAGAGGCGACTGGCAGTCTTGATAGTAGTGTTTCAGCTCAATTTTGTCTCAATTTGCCCTCCATAATGCTGCTCTCCTTTCATATAGGTGCACACCGTTATTTGTATGTGAAATATTGAATTCCAGATACACTATTTCTGTTTATAAATAGAGAAATCCATAATGAAGTTATGAATTTAAAAAAGTTTCACTCGTCATTGCCAACAATCAGGTTCAAGTCATTATCGGCTGGAGGAGCTGCAATTGTGTACCACAGCTCCACACACAGTTGTCTCTACACTTCATTATGTCTAAATCTGACAAGGTAGCTGACAGTTCATGTATACAAAAATGAACTAATTTTATTGACAAACTAAAGAGAATATTTTCCATATTTTTTTCCAAAGACTATGTAACAGCACATCGTTAAAATCAATCTGGAACAGCACGCTGCTTCATGCAATGTTGTGACTTGTCTCTTTGCCAATCTGAGGAAGCCTAAGGAGAAAGTGGGGGCCTGGGGAGCAATAAACTGCTCTTACCATGACCAAAAGAGAATTTAATGATCCGAGAGAGAAATGGAAGGAATGCTGGGTATCTCCTGCTCTGCATGCTTGACGGGGTACCACAAATGAGATTTATTCCCATCAAGCCATTCGGTCTACTACTTAAAACAATCACAGAGAGCCTATATTTGACAAGCCCTCCTGCCAACGTACATAGCCCACAATCGCTGCCTTATTGGTTATTCTATCAGCCAGGTGAATCATGATGGATATTCTCTGGCCAACTGCCCAAGAATTTTAACCCCAGCACCAATAATAACTCTAATGTATGAAGTTCACAATGGGGACATGTGCACCAGCATATCGGATTTCATTTTCAGCTGGATTGGATTCTTGACTGGAGTGATATAATGGGCCTGGAGCCAGAAAGGTGTGTTGTTCTGGGTGAAAAAAGTCATCACAGCTTTATGCTCTGAATAAGATACTTTCTTATTTCAAATCTTTTCACACCTTTTTTTATTCAAATCAAATGTAGCAACAGCATTCTTAACATGCATTAAAACTTATAATATATATAGAGCAAACCATGTATTCACTATGCATGAAATTACCAAAAGAAACACGCATGCTTTTATATGGATCATGTGGCTTTCGCAGCAGCAGCTGTTATTCTTAGCAGTTTGTTCTATAGAGGCCTTGATTACATTGTACACGTCAAAATTGGATGTAGCAAGGCACCAGTTAGATGCAGATTGGCAGGATGTAGACGTAGTAGTAGTAGGACAAAAGGCCACATGGTTGAACTAGGATGTGTGTGTATTATACACAGTCTTAAAGGGAAATTTTGGCACTTTTCATGCAGATGTCCAGTCATGTTGATGGTAAGATGCAGTCAGCTGAAGCAATAAAACCCTCAGCGTGTGTTATATTACCTGACAAAGTTCAGTTCTTATGCTTCAAAATCTGTTGTTCTTCCTGCATCCAGTGATGTCCCAGCATGTGAACTGTTTTGATGAACTCAACTATAAAAACTAAATGGACATTTGAAGAGTCAGAGCTGTTTTTGTTGTAATCATGATGTCAGATTGGTTCGGTCAGAGCTGTGGAATATTAAATCATCCGTCTCTCCTCACTACGTTTAAGCATGTGTTGCCATCAGCTGTGCTTCAATTGCATCAAATGCCATCAGTCAAATTCATCATCATCAATTCATCATTAACCTGTTTTGTCTCTTTTTTTGGCAAATGAATTACATTCAAAATACAAGTGTAGGAAGTTGGAGAGAGTCTGTGCCCGTAACTGTACAAAAGTGCAGTTACACTGAATGTATAGTGAAAATGCAACCCGATGAACTGATAAAAGAAGCAAAATGAAACAGAAATAACTTAAGAGCCTACAGTATGTTTAAGAGGCACTGGATTAACATGACATTATATTTGTATTATTACTATATCAATATTTCATTTTTAATACATCACAGTTATTGTCAATATAATACAAAACCTCTAGTAGACAGCATGGTCTGGACTGGTGTTTGGTAACTATATGACTGTAAAGCGAAATCTTATGTCTGCTGAAGAGCTTGAGCAAGATAACCAAAACATTTTCTAAATAAAAAAGGATTTGCTTTACCAACAAAACAACAAAGGGATTTAACTTCAAATTGATTGTGATTTCTGGTTGTGCTGCACTCTTAGCAGGAATATAAAAACTGTGGAATTATGAAACAAAAGGCACCTTAAGTAAATGAAGCCATGCTGTCTCAGTCTATGATGAAGTAATTCACCTGCTCCTTTATGTTCTCTAATCATAAAGTGGTTTTAAGTGTCTGTCATATTCAGTTTTTTTCTAATCTATTCAAAGAAATACAATTACATAATCGGTTCACTTACGGTATGAACAAAACTGAAGCCTTGTTTCAACCTGATGAACATCTGGCGCAAAACATATCTCCTTTTTGTGTGCAACTCTGAAGACATCTGACAAGACTGAATAGCAAACGTGGAGCTCGCCAGCCACAACCTGTTAAGTTCAGGTTAATGAGTGTATAGCAACTGGATCCTTCTATGGGTTTTATTCAGACTTGCATGATAGAAAATGACAAGTATTCTGCTCAGTGAATGTGGGATAATGCTAATTGGGTTGGAATATCCAGCAGCATTTGCTTTGTCTATGTATATCACATCGCTTATCACTAAGGGTTGAGCGCTGTGATGCACCATGAGTGTGTCTTCAGGGAATGCGAACAATTACAGACTCCTCGGGTTTGAAGGCTGATCCTGCTAGGTGCAGATTTCCATGAACCAAATTACTCAAAAGAACACTTTCCCCTTTTTGTCTGAATACGTTTAACAAGCAGAAATGCTCAAGCAAGAATATTTCCATGACTATCAATTGCCATTTATCATTTTATAGACCAAACAACTAATCGATTAATTGAGAAGGTAACTGTCAGATTGATCAACAATGGAAATAACATTGCATTGCAGCCATAAATTTGGAAAATTACATCACTTTAATCACAGTAATGTAGCCTTTAAAACCAGGTCAAGACAACACGTAACTACTTAAAATCACCTTTCTCCCAGTGTTTTGGAGTTCTTCATATGTTCATGCCTGTAACAGATAACATGTTGGGCTTTTACACAACAACAAAATACCGAATCCTTGTTTTACTCTGTACTGCGATGCCTCCACGCTACATAGCTTGTATATGCTTCTGTTGTATTTTGTGTTTTTATTATTTAGTGTTATTTCTATTATTTATTGTTGATGCGCGCTTCTGTAGCCTGTTTCTCTGTGGATGTATTTTTTTTTCTGTGTGAAGTTCACTAGTATATTCTTTATGATACGTCTTGTGTAACTTTACTGTGTGTCTTACTAGATTTTTCATGGTGTTTCAAAACGGCTATGCTTGAAATTGATCTTTAAAATGAAATCTGAATGGCACTGGACAGTGATGCTCGATGAGAGGGATGAAAGCAGGGTGTCACTTTAAAACTGTCCCAATCCACAAGGAGGAAAAGCTGCTGTCTGAAATGCTATCCCCAAACTGCAGTTGGTGGTATGGCAGCACAGCCTTCAGTGTGCAGTATCAACACAGTCAACTTTCTCTCTCTTACATTTACATGGTGGATCCTTGTCCTCATTTACACATCAGTTACTGTTTGATCTCCATCAGCCATGCAAGTTAAAAGTGGCAGCCTTGCATTTGGTCCTAGGATGAAGAGACATGGATGTTTTAAGCACATGCAGGCATACATCATTATCATTTCCCCTTCCTTCTAATTAGTTAATTGAAAGGACATCTGTGTAACATCTACAACACATTAGTGTTTCCCCATGGATTTGCTCTGGTACCAGTGCCACATCAGTTCATTGTAGCATCTTTTGAACAATTACTGCGAATTCTGTTTTATCTTGGCCTTTAATTTGATGGAACACTTTCACAATTTACAACTAATGCTCAGCCCTATCTATGAATATTAACTCAAAAATGATTTTCCGAGCATATTATAAGATGTGCCACAGCATCTGTTTTCATTGTGTGGGAATGCACTGGAGAAATACACAATTAGACAACCAGTAAAGCAGCTGTATCCAAAAGATTCTTTTACTTTCTCATCCTACACCAGCTCATTGAATTTCTTTTCCCTTGCTCTCCTTTTAATACCTCAATGTATTTCATATAGATTTTGTCATAAGCCCCAATCAATACCTCCATGTGAGATTTGTGTTTGCAGCTGGGGCCAAGCAATAGGCTAAGCAAGGAAAAAGAGCAAGGCCTGCAGGACAGCTGTGACGAATGACTAACATTTAGTATGCTAAACCATTCAGAAATATTTGGCCTAAAAGCTACCCCTAAGGCGGACACCATTATTTTGAGTCACATAAGTGTACATATTTTAATATTTTTTTACATCAAAATTAAGATATGTACACTCTTAAAATTAAGTTGAGCACCTTTATTTTAAGAGTTTAGGCTAATACACAAAATGACTGTGGATGTAATGTCAGTTATCTAATATGCCAACTACATATCAAAGCAAACGTTGCGCATCTCATTATTTAAGTACGACTTTCTTCTTAATTTTTGTCTTCTTTTGTCATCTCCATTCTTCTCTCCCTGTCTCTTATTCACTATCCTCTCAGAGGGGTGCTACAGCCAAAAGGTGTGATGGCAGGAAATGCATTCTGGGACACACTGACACCCCAATTACCTGCTGGCATAGGCAGGGTTAGCTCCTTGTAGTGTCCTTGGGTTGTGACATTTTCCCTTTCAGCTCCCCCTCAGATTTACTGGAATGAGCGGGGTTGCTGAGCAGGGCACTTTATAAATACATCTCCTCTCGATTACTGTGACCACCAGCTCTGGGCAGCTGAGTGTTGCTGGGATGGCTTCATCCCTTGAGATCCAATGCCGTAGATCAAGGCCCCAAATGGCCGTCCTAACTCAGCTATCAATCTCTGTTATTGCCTGCCACTGACGCCAGTGTAAGGGACACACACAATGTGCTGCCATCTAATCAGTGTGGTGCAGATCGCCGGATGGGAAACATGAAACAATAGCTTTGTGGTCCCTCGCTACAGGTTGTGTACAGACAGAAGGGTATCATTAGTGATCATTGATGAATATGAACACATTCATAGGATACAAACAGAGAATAATAAAGCATGTCAATGCATTTGTGAAACATTGTACTGCTACTGCATGTATAAAAACCTCAAATACAATTAAATGTAGGCATTTTTTTAGTGTCTTTGTTATGCAAGTGGGACTACACTGAGAGAAACTAAGTCAAATAAAAAATAAAATAATAAAAAAGGCTTCAATAGGTGTTTAGTTATTAACTTAAAGGGGCAGTACATAGCAAAAAATGAGTACTGCAGTCCAAATAGCAAGTTGGAGCCTTAGATGGTGTTAAATAGGTTGAATCCCTATTTAATATACAATTTATGGTTGAAGCGGGTTGTTTCCTCCACAGTCCTCCTCCCCAGACTTGAAGCTCAGGCAGGCTGCAGGAACACTGCAGGAGCACAAGATGAGCACGGCATTGTACTCTGACAGCAAACAGCTAATCAACTTACAGTTTAGCACTCTTTGTGGCTCGTTATTGTCAAAGTAAAGCTAAGCCCATTATCCTGAAAAATTGAGTTTGAGTTCAGTGACTGCCTGCCAGACTTGATTAACAAATTGCTAATTTTAACTATTATAAACATCTGTTCCTTCAAAAAGATTTTTAAAAAAAAGAAGAATTTCTTAAGCCACATAAACAGACTCTTACTCATTCAGTGAACATTTGGCATTAACATGAAACAGGCAAACAGTTGTTCTGCTCTGGAATAGAAGTTTCAAAGGAGGACACGCAGCGTTGTTGTCAGAGAAGCCAGTATTTCAATTAGTATGTTTCCTTCATCTCTGATGGCATATCATCATGATTTTATGATAATTTATAGTAAAGATTTCCCCTTTAAATGTGTATGCCATGGAGAAAAGCGAGGCACGATTAGTGGCGTAATCTGCAGGCAGAAGAGAGCACAGTGAGGCATTACATACTGTTCGTGGGTGGCATACAGTACATGGAGACCATATTTACACTGTGCATGTGATTAAATACAGACAACAAGATCAGTCTCCCCATAAAGTTGAGAGGTACCACTTTACATCAGTAGAAACCTTAAAATGACCTAATTCTCAGTGTTATGACCTTCTCATGTTCTTCTGTCATGTCTGTTAAACAGCCTCATCATGTCTGGCTGTTACACAACACACTACTGCAGGGCTCCACAATCACAATATCTGTGTATACTTTTGTTATATCTTGTGTTTTTATTATTTATTGTTATTTCTGTTACTTATTGTTGGTGTGTGCTTCTGTAGCATGTTCTTCTGTATATACATTTCTTACATCAATAGAAAGTATTTGCTTTCTGTTAAAGGTCTTGATATTCAGTTTAGGAGAGCAATGTCAGCACTTGCTCAGTAATGTGAGCATCAGAAAAGTGTTTGAGTTTCACATTGTGGACAAAGGAAAACCATAATAATGAGCCTTTAAAATATAGGCTACATTTTACAAGGCGGACAATAATGCTGAATGTGTTGGAACAACAAGCAAGGAGACTGAGCAATTTGTTAATTTATTTCAACACAGTGCAACATAGCACAAGTCTCGTTATTCAAAATATGTGAATAAATAGCTTCTAACTTCACAAAAACAGCACTCTCCACAAGGATTTTACCATCCAGTTTAACATTAAACTTACACCTCAATTCAAAACTTTCCATTGGGAAGCAAAAGAAAATTAATCTAAACTATTCTGCACCACTTTCTCAGGGATCGAAAAGGTTTTTGGAAAAATCCAAACGTCTACCTTGCAATCTGCAATTTTCGTGCTTCCACCTTTGTGCTTTTTCTTCCTATTTTAGATTTTTCTAAAAAATTGGTTCAAGCTCCAGGGACATGGAGGTTTTGAGCTGATAATTGCTCATGTAAACAGAAGTTTTGCTGTTACTGCACCTATGCATTATTTACACAGCTAACTCCCGGCAATAGAATGTTAAACACTGGTTAAGACTTCTTTGGCCCCCAGGCTTTTTACATTCGCAACGGGAAAAGGTGCAATCTGTCTGCATACCCAGGGTGTATTTTGGCTTCAAAGATGAAAGGCTGGAGATTATGCATTGAACACAAAAAGATAAGCTGATTTCATGTCTTTGACAAGTTAATTAAATTTCAGTTTAAATTGTTTTGAGTGATGTGCCCCAAAGCACTCACAGATGCAGATGAAACATCAACAGCTAAAGATGTGCATAAAACAACTGTTCTTGTAAGTTCATGTAAAATATCAGTTGCATTTTTCCTGTTTTTTCCCCTCTATTTCCAGACTTAAAGCTGTATTCTTAGGCTTGTATATTTCCCACCTAATCAGCACTTGTGATTGTAGTTCATCATAATTTCCTTTTCAGTGCCGTTATGCTTTACAGAGCACTCAGTGCTGTGATAAAGTCATCCGATTTCTTTTCTTGTGTTGTTCTTGTTCAGTATGAGACTCATTAGAAAAATAGCTTTCACATTTCAAAATCAACCCAAATGAGCTCATTAAGTTAAATGAGTCATGTTGTATATCAAGTAAAAAAAAATAAGTAAAAGGTCTTGTATCCCTCATTAGTTTTCATTTTTCCTAATAGAGAATACTTTGTATTTTCCATTGAAGACACCAAAATAACTTTTGATTATAAAAACCAAGGTGGCAGATGGCACCATACTCTATGTTGGAGGCAATCTCCTTTCTCTGTAGGTACCGTGCAGGCACTGAGGATGCCATGTCATTAGCATACAATGCTATCCCAGTCCCAGTTCACTGAGCTACTCCAATTTAAATTAATCTCAGCTCTTCATATGGTGAGACCTGAATGTGATCCCAAATTGGCTCCACCTTTGGAGGGAGATGGAGCACCCATGGTGCTAAGATGGCTCAGCACTGTAAAGCCAGGTTATCTTGTTTACAGTGTCCCCTAACAATCGTTGCTCTATTTTTAGCAATGCTAGCAATGTGGCTCAAGAGATGGCAGTGTTGGTCCTCTCATATGTCCATCTGTCGGTCCAACAGTTTGGTTCACTGCAATTGCCATGAAATAAAAACAGACTCTCATGGAGCCAGAAGGATGAATTCCAGCGACTTCTGACCCCAGACTTTTCATCTGGTTCCACTAATGGAACAACATTTCCACTCCCTCCATTTTTTTTTTCAATCCATGTTACTTGTTCATGGTTGTTGGAGGCTTGAATCCAAGCACACCCTGGGTGATGGGTAGGGTATACCATGGACAGATCAATGGACTAAAACAGCCAACACAGACAGACAAAACTTGATGTCTTTAGCCTGTAGGAGGAAACTAAAGCTGCAGGAGAACATGCAAACTCCTCATAGAAAGATCAATTCATACCCATGACCTTGTTACTATTAGGCTACTGAACCACAGAGCCACCATGTCACTCTTATCCCTGAGCAACTTTTTTCTGGACTGTAATGAGCATTATGGCCCCCTGGGCCACTAGCTTGTCCACAAAGTTTTAGTCTTATAACAACTTTTGAGATAAAGCTGCTTGCAGTGTATCTGCAAACACTAACTGAACAAAAATAGTTTCTCTGTATTTCTGAAAAAGAAACGCTCTCTGGAATTAATTCTGACTGAGAAGACTGGATATTTTTATACCCTTGACCACACTGTACATGCAGGCCAACATAAACCGTATGGCTCCTACAGCTGTCTAATGTGAGCTAGTTTGACATTCTGTCTGATAATACCAGTTTATATTTAAACCCTGACTGCAGAGATTATTAAACTTCAGAGAGCTCTCACACTATCATCCATCAGCCATATATTGTACCCTTGAAGAAGTTGTAAAGACAATGAAAAATTAAGGATGTGATAAATAAGACTAGTTTCTGTTTTGTCAATGGAGCTGAACTTGACATGAACTAAATTTGTACAGAGGTAAGATGAATAAAATGAGATTAGACATAAGATTTAGTGCTTCTTAGTATGCTTTTGCAGTGATCAGTGTCTGAGAAAAATAGCATTTGCCCCAGGATACAATCCTATATGTCTCAGATGTCAGAGGAAATAACACACAGAAAAAAGAAGCACACAATTGTAGACAATGCACATGCTCTGAGGCAACCACAAACACAGGGATCTTACAAACTAACACAATCATGTACGATGCAGTAGCCTGGAATTAGCCATAAAGTGTTAATTTGATGATCCCTGTTGCAATTTTGTGCTACCTTGCTTACCCAGAGGCTATTTTAATAGAGCAAGTACTCTATCACCTAATGTGCTCCTAATATCTTTAAGCAACAAAGTGCTGGTATCTTAAACAGGTCTCCTTACACAAGAAAGAGTCACAAGTTTTTCTATTACCCTTTGCAAAGAAAAAATCCACTATTCAGAGGTGATAGTAAAGGGGCAATTACAACAATTAGACTGAGTCTGGCAGTGATGCACTCATGTTTTTCTTTGGACCTTCCCTTTGGCAGTTTAGGTTAAGAGGTCTCTGTCTGTGAAAGAAGTCGTACTTTCTTCTGTATCTTGCTCACAGAAAACCTAAAATCCCAGATGAGTTTTCAGTGACAAGTAAACTAAGAAAACTGCTGAAACTGAACTGTTTCCTGGGTAACCTTAGCCAAGGAATGTCTTTTCTCACAAGTGTTTCCCAGACTATCCATTGGCCAGTGCCCTTAAGGAAGAGCCGCTAAGATACATCGTAAGTTGTAAGCTGTCTTTCACTGTGGTGTATGTGTCAACTGATCACTTTTAAAAGCTCATGAATTATTTTTTAACATAACAAGTGTTGCCATAATCATTTTACTTCATGCTAATATTACAGCAAAGGAAGCTATGACTATTAAAGATAATCTGCTTAATTTATTCAAGAGTCCAGATGCAACCTTGTGATAGTTCCAATAAATACGTAACCTATAGCCAACAAAATACTGTATAAAACGGAGTATGAATCAAGACAGATAAGCCACAGTCTGAGACTTCTTGAAAGGCCAGGACAAATGATACAGCTGAATGATTTTGTTTTCATACAAACAAAAGGTCTAATACAATTGTGTTGTCACACAGTAGGCACCGCATATCCACGTTTAATTGCAGTGCACTGCTGGCAGTGTTCAGCTCTCAGTGTCAGTCTGGGGTTCAGGCTGCTATAACCTAACCAGACAGTCAGAAAAGCTATATCCTCAGTTAGCTCCATCACACCTACCATCATGATAAGAATAGACAGATTAAAAGGACAGCATTTTCATGATGTGTTATGCACAGAAATGTTTTCATAATTAATTTGCATGAAATTAACTGTAAACTAATTATGTAATTTGCACAAGTAGCTTAGATGTGAACCATGCTGCAACTGTACATTTAAAAAGCCTAATGTTGGCCTAATAAAACTAAAACTGACAGGATAAAAGGAGCACATCACTAAGGGACAGTTTACGAATGATTCAGACCACCCTTCTAAAAGTATACCTTTCAGAGGGTATACCTTAGCTAAGGAGTGTCTGGAAAACGGCCCGTAAGCTTAAGGGAGACCTTAAGGTACAACTTATGATGCGTGTAGTGCTAAGAAAGTTCTGGGAAATGGGGCCCAGAACAGTAATTGAATAATCAAAGTGTTTGCTTCTGTACAGTCCCTCTTCATCTCTGGATTTTCTGAAGACTCTTTTTGGACCAGGGTCTATACAGTCAATCACCTGCACAATTTCAGTGCAGCTTTTTCTTAACTTAAGAAAGACAAAGCAAAGCTCACTAAAACTTCAATAAACTAGACTTAGACAAAAAGCGATGCTATGGTGCTGAAATCAGACACATTTCGATAATACTATTATTTATTTTAAATAGTATGTTGTTTGTAAAGCCACTACTCTGATTATTAGTGATGCCTCTTTATGACCTACATAAATTAAGGAGACTACCCGCTACATGATCAGCTTTTTCAATATGGTTATTCTTGATACCTGCATCAGTTCAGAGTCTTCTTGAAATCAAATACAACAACCATGTGTTTATATTTTCTCAGGCAAAGTTACAGTTAGTAGCACGTTAGCTTGTTAAAATGAAGAAGGAAGAGACTTTTCTTTAGATAATTTTATTTTTGACATATTTTGAGGTTATTAGACTGGTAAGACTGGCTATTATCCACAGGGGCCTCCCAATCAACAAAACATGAAAGTTCCTTGTAGTAGCTTTGAAAAGATACTTCTTTGTGTTTTTATTTGCCCGTGTGAAGAACACAACTAGGGTTGTTCTGATACCAGTTTTGGAAACGCCTCCAATACAGTCTAAAATGTTGGATCAGGTATTGATGAGTGTGCCAGTCTATGCACTATTCAGTTTCTGTTTATGCAGCGCGTTTCTGTATTTGCAGCGCCTGTCTGTATATGCAGCGCGTTTGTACTTGTCGGCCATCGTAGTAGTGCATTTAGGCTACAACAGCAGGGGTGAGCCCCATCATAAACTTTACTGTTTGCAGTAATCTCAACACAAGACTGGCATTAGTCTTTGTATAGATTAATTTGTACACAGAGGAAATTGAATTGGACACACTGTATTTCTTGGTCACTGTGGGCCCTCTCAGTCTTGGCTCATGGACAACATGATATGTGTTATTGGTCAGTGTGTGGGATGAGATTCCTTAGCTATTCCTGATTTCACATGGGCGGAGAGAAGAATAACAGCCATAGTGTTGTAAACAACCAACAATAAGTGACCATGAGGGCCTCCATGTTAAGCCTGTTTTGAATTAAATGGGACATTTAGCAATGTGAGAGAGCAGAAAGGAAAGAGAAACCAAACAATGATCTTACAGTGAATGCTGTTGTTTTTCTGAGGTTGACTTCTTGCCTCTAAAGGCTCCCCGCAAACAGCACTGCATCTGCAAGCAGAAGGCGAGGGGAGAGATGAGCCAGAGCATCACATCCAGGAGCATGAGTCATTTCCTGACTGACTTGTAGCAACCAAGAAGCATTTGTGATTCAGTCTGTTACATTAACAACACATGGGGTCACAGATGGAGGATAATAATGATTAATCCATAACTTCCTTGTAAATTCATAATGTACATTATGGCACAGGATTCAAGGCAAGGCAAGGCATCTTTATATAGCGCATTTCATACCAATAGGCAACTCAATGTGCTTTACATAAAGACAGAACATTTAACAGTAAGAGCAGAAAATGTAAAAAGAAAAGATGTAAAAACTTTTTTTTTTTAAAGTTTTTTTTAAAAATTAGAAATTGCAAATATTAAAAATACAGTTAAAAGAAAGAAAGAGAAAAGAATATAGGAAGTACAAGAGAGTGCAAATCCAAAAATTATAATTTAAAACTATTAAGAGCTCAGCCATACGCACATGAAAAGAGAAACGTTTTTCAGTTGGTAAAAGGCTGTTGTGGTGACTGATTTGATATGACTGTTGAAGGTTAGGTCTGAGTCTATCAACACGCCAAGGTTTCGGACCTGGGGCCTCATTTATAAAACTGTGCGTAGGATTCACCTTAAAAGATGGCGTACGGATGAAGCACAGAAAGTGCTTACGCACAAAAATATTCAGGTTTATAAAACAGGGCGCAGGCACGTTCTACGCCGGTTTTCCTTTATAAATCACAATCAACTTGAAATGTTGCGCACCTTTTGCGGATGTCAGGTAACGCCCATAACTGCCTATAAATGGTCAATCAAAATGAATATTCATTCACACTGACTGCAGGAGAACGATTGTGGTGAAAGCTGCGGAAAAGGCTAGAAAAGGACATTTAGAAAAGGCTAGAAACCAACCTTTTTGTTGCAGAGGTTGAGACAAGGAAAATAGGTTATTTGGAGGACAAACTTAGGACATTACAGACGCCAAAAAGGCATCACGGTGGCAGCGTGTGGCAGACGCTGAGAATACTGCTGCCTCACAAATGTAACACTCGCCGAGACTAATTAAAAAAATAAGTAGTCCGACAGAAAAATGTAAACCAGAAAGCGCAGAGTTACAGGCCATGTGAATGTGTATTTGTGCCACAGGTATAAGACACCTCGATCTTTTGATGAGAAATTTACCATCAGGGAGTCTCACCTGAGTGGAGGAGGGTTGAAGTCAGCACATTTCATCCCTGTTTCTGCAATCTTTTTGTGCACAGCAACCTTTATAAATGAGGCCCCTGGTCTTTAGTTTCTAGCGACAGTGACTCAAGGTGTTTACTGACAGCAAGTTTGACAGTGGGGTAGACTATTGCTTTCCTTGTTGTTTACTTATCTCAGAGACCAAAATATATAATACACTATAGTAATACATATATAATAATAAATAGTTTGAAAATACCAAATATTATGTCATGGTCTGGGTGAATACTCATTTCTCATTGGCCGCAGGGTGTCCCTTAATTTTTCATAGTGGACACCGACTAAGTACCTCCAGTGAAACTGTCTGTTTATGCTCAAATTAATGCGCTGGAATGAATAACCATCAAAGCCTCCATTTAGCCTTCAATGCAAGCAACAGGTCAACAAGCTAACATCTAATTACAGCACTGAGCGACTTCAACGTTTCTTTGAACCTATTTGGAGAATATGACGACTGTGATGAGTGGAATAGCAACAGCCTTCTAACCATGTAATGTAGGATCAGAAGTATATAATAAGCATCTAAAAAGGTATTAGAAATTCATTTTAAACAGTACTCAAAGTATTGTCATTTATGTTTTTGTTTACGCAATTAATTCCAAGCCAACTCAGTAATGGGGAGCTGAAGCTTCAGACTCTTTAAGAAAAACAGTATTTTCACCTGGCTGAAATCTTCAGAACATTTTAACCACTTTAGTTTGCCATCAGACAGCCTGTTCCAAAGGAGGAACAGACGACGCTGTCTGTGCTCTCTTCACAGCAACAAGACTCCTTTGAATAAAACAATAATTTTACCCCACAGGGCCCACACACAGCAGTAGCTACATTGCTTAGCTTTGGTGTTTGGACTCCTGAGTGAGATGTGAATCAAACGTCAGCTGGTTATGAACATTTATTTTCACTCAGATTATTGTGGATGTTTAAAGGGGAAACTGAACTTTGATATCATACGCATTTTACTTTATACAGCCACATTATCAGAAGCTTTACCACCATGAATGTAGTGCCCCATCCTCTAAACACCGCAGGATGGCTACTGTAACACACAAGCTGTGCTTCTGAAGTCACTGATACGTTTTAACACATAAGCGATTGTCTCTCATCCCATTCACTATTCAACTCACTCCTTCCTCAATCCATCAACAGTCCACATAGCCTGTCATCTCTTTAAAAAAAAAATCTTGATATTGTTTTGGGACAATGACATGGCTGGATAGCCAGCTAGTCTTGTTGTTTCTCAACCTAATGCAACATTATTGACTTTGCATCTTGCTTGCGTAATGTTGGCTTTCTGACTCCAAGCTGAGCCCAGGGTTTCTAAGAGCTGAGTGGACTAGAAATAACTCCTATTGGCAAGTTGTATCGAAGGATGATTGTATTTACTGAAGTTGTGAACAACGTTTCAGTTGCATAAGAGCCTCATGGGATGGTAATGATGGTTTCAGGTATTCGTCAAACCCTCTGGCATTACCAGAGAAACAGAGTTATGGTGGAGTTTAGGGAAAAAAAAGTCAGTTCATCCATTTACATATAGACCTTAAGCAAAAAAACAATGTCTGGGCTTCATTTTTATACACTGCAGATTTGGGCTGTGTCTTGTACATACATGCCCCTACTTTGGAAAGTCAATTATTTATTTTATTTTATTTTATTTTTGTATGTATTTATTATTTATTAAGTGGTATTAAGAGGTTTGTGAGTGCTACATATTTTAATAGTTGAGGATTTTAAATAAGTGAGCTGTTGCATGTGACATGCAATTATGGGCTGTATTTAAGCACTTTTTTAAAATTATTTTATTAATGCAGAGGTGATAAGTCTGTGTGGACACTGACCTTTTTTCTTTGAAAGGATTTTTTTTTCTTTAGCTGATGACCATGGTATAAGCAGGGCAAAGCCCTTTGAAGTTTCCATAATCAGGAATTAATGCACTCTGTGGAGGCAGTTCTGGCCTCCATGTCGTCCATTATTTCCTGATAATGGACACCTCAGCGAGCATTATCCCAAGCCAGAAATCTTAGTGTGGTTATGGACTTTCAACAGCCACATTAAGATAATTACAAAGTCAGCCAACTACCACCCGAAGAATATATCAAGAATTGAAGGAAAAATACTTGTCCATGCATTTATCTCCAGTTGATCGGTCTCTCTAAAAGATTTAATCAGACAGTTGCAGCTGATTCAGAGTGCTGCTGCTCATGTCCCCTCCAAGACCAAGAAAGTGGATTACATCACTCCAGTTGTGAGGTCTTTACACTTTCTGCCAAAGAATTGATTTAAACTTTTAAAGCTATAGTTGGTAATGTTGAGAGAGCTGTTGGAGAGCTAGCAAGATTTGAAAGTGGCATGTCCCCTAAGCTCCACCACCTCCTCCCCCTCCCGTCAGTGCTCCATCCAAAACCACGCCCCACGTCGAGTAAAAACACTCAATGCTCCGTGCAAGAAGCACAGATCCTATAAGTTAGATAAGCAGTATGTACCGACCACCGGCTTACACCGACAGAGAAGCTAATGTTAGCATTGGGCTAATACGAGCTACAAAAGCAGCTAAGTTGGCAAACGTCACATATTTCATGAAAATAACACATCCCCCTGAAGCAAAACAAATAATTACCTGTCCAACAGAAACACAGCAACCTCTACAGCACTTTTCAGGCCCTTCAGATGCCTCAGTTGTCTCCACCGCTCAAAGGCTGCACCGATGTTGACTCTGGTTTGTCCTCTAGCTTTATCCAGAGCCTTTTTCGTCGCAGCCTTTTTCTGCCTCTGGCTTTCTTTTCTTTCCCTGTTTAGCAGGGTGAGCCGCTACAAGTAACGCTGGAAGTGGTATTTTAGGCTGCATTTTCTCTGCTACAGTACTCTTATGAACTTATTCTCCTGCTAACTTGGTATTTCTGCTGAGGAGTGTGCTGAATATTTCCGGCAACGGTGAAACGTGATGAGTGCGCACGGGGAGGAGGGAGGGACAGAGGGGGGCGGGAGCTGCAGGAGACATGAATGCATCCGATTGGTTCCTTTCCATTCGGACCGAATGGCAGGGATTGGTCAGAGTTTTTACAGGCCTGCAGCTGACACAGAGGTCTGATTCTTTTCGTTCCTTTTTCTGAATACATAATGTATTGATTACTCTCAGGATGGAAGGACCATTTCACCCAGTATAACAAAAAGTGTTTCTGAACAGGATTACCAACTATAGCTTTAAGCTGCAACTCTCAGTCAAGGCTGAAGACGTTTCTGTTCTTAAACTGCTCTGTAACTCTTACTGACCTGTTTGGTCTTATTTTTATTTTCCATTTCCTTTTAAATATACTGAAATGTCTTTCTGTATTGCCTTATGTTCCTTTCACACTTTGTCTCGATTCCTTTTATGTTTTATGTAAAGCACTTTGGATCGCCCTGTTGTTGAAATGTGCTTTACAAATAAACTTGCAGAGACTTTTCTTGCCTTATATAAGCTAACCCATATTGTAGTTGGATGGCCTCTTATAACTGCTTTATAGGGCCTTTTCAGATAAAAGTCAAATGTCTAGAATGACACTAAATGTAAAGGGAAAAAGATCCCACTGTTTTAAAGGCACAAGTGTGTTTGGAGCAAGCACTTTAAAGAGTGGACAGACAGAGTGCATCCAATAAAAAATGGAAGGTTGTTTAAGCTGTAGCAGTAACAGGAAAAGGCTCAGACCTTGAGTGCAGAACTGCCAGCTGGTGTCCAATAATAAAATACACAAAACACTGAAGGTTGTACAGTATGGATGGGTTAAAGGCTCTGATATACAAGCGACATGAATGCTTTAAGCAGAGGTGGAAAGAGTACTGAAAAATTGTAATTGAGTAAAAGTATCTTTACTTTGCCTAAATTGTACTCAGAGTAAAAGTAAAATTACCCATCTCAAAATTTACTCGAGTAAAAGTACAAAATTACTTCAAGTTACTTAGTTACTTTCAGTTATTTAATGCAAAAAAGGATGAGTCATGAATCAAATTCAGCACAAGTTGTTTTAATCAATTTTGAGGCGTATTTAAGTGCACATCCACACTTGCAAAAGATCAGCTGGGCTCAGGAACATACTTCCTCACAGCACAAGGACAGTCACAACCTGTACCATAAAGTGCAAACAATTTTCAGTCTCATTGTCCAAGTAGGTGGCATGCACATCTCTGGTGTTTGGGGAGCTGGTACTCCAGGCCATTGTCTTGCTCTAGGATGCTGAATGTGTCTTGGA
>JAJHUR010110733.1:0-11132 GCA_027495735.1 Lutjanus campechanus | reverse complement strand
CGGAGTTCAGTGAAATTATCGAACGTTCTATCGAATGTATTTCCTATTGATATTGATCACGTGACGATATTGTTATCGTTTTATCGCCCAGCCCTATAATATAACTTATAATATAATATAATAATATAATTTCTTTTCATTTTGTCACGGTTACAGAAAAGAATGAAACATTTATGACTGTTACTGACTTTTATCAATGCTCTGTGCACTAACATATTTTATAATTTTGTGATTGCTGTTTTTACTGAGTTTGAGATCCAAACATTTTGCTTTTTTGTGGAATACCCCCAGGAGCACTTCTTCATTTACATATAAAGCATATTTTGTTCGACTTTTTGTAATTCCAAGTCTTTTTGGTAAGGTTTCTTAGAATATGAAGAACAGAGTACGGTTTTATTCTGACCGGAACAAGTTGCCTTTGATTTTTAATGATTCATATAAAAAACAAAACAATAAAACACGTCTTTTCTTACAATTAAAATCAGGTGTTTTAGGCTGCCGCAATCACAATCAGTAGGACTGAGATACAGCCTTTTTGTATTAAGGTTCTACTACACGCTTGGATGGGGAAGTGAGACGATGTGTCTGCAATCTGCAAACTCACTGCTAGATGCTGCTAGATGGAAACATCACAAACTGGCATGGGAGGTGCACGGCCCAGGACAGAAAGATGCAGCAGCAGGTGATTAAAACTGCCCAGGACATCACCGTTACCGCTCAACTGAACACCAGTTATGTTGGGAAGGTGACGGGCCTTCACAGAGCCCAAAGGGTACTAGACAACAGTACCCACCCCAGCCGCTGCCTGCTCACCCTGCTGCCATCAGGCTGGATATACAGAGGTATCCACTGCCACCATACAAAAGAGCAGCTTCTTCCCTAAGGCTGTGAGACTTCTTAATTCATCCTCAGCACCCCTCCATAGTTTGTTTCATTTTTTTTATTTTTAATCCCTTCGGAAAACTACATCAAAATCCCACTATACAACCCTGTTATCATATACATATCTTGTGTGCTTAACTAACCATGCGTCAATATTTTCAACACAGCCGTGATCTTTCCTTGATCTTAAAACAAGTTTTTCTGCCACTTGGGGCAGCACAAGAAGCTGAAAACACAACATGGACATACTGTATGACGGATGTGTTGGCAAACAGTTGCCTGTGCACACATCCAGTAGACGCTGAACAATATCAGCATTCATTTGGGGTTGTGTTTCTGGCCACCAGGCAAATATAAAAGCCAATATCTGGTCTCCACCAACTCCTGAGAGGCATATCTTGCCCTTTGTCTGCTAAATGCTCCTCTGTGTTCACCAAGTAGTCACTAACTTTGTCTTTCTGTTGCTTGTTGCTGGGCAGGTAGCATAGAATAGGTTTTTTGGGGAATTTCTCATTGGAAACACCTGCCTGCAATAGCTGGAAACAAGGCTCCAGGCCAGAAAACCAAAACAATGAGATGAAAGATCCTAAAATTCTCCGTAGAGGCAAAGGGAACTACACAGTTAGTTCCCCTCAAAGAAGTCTTTTTTTTCCCTTTTGTGGCTGTATTTGTGACAGTATGCATGATTGTCTATATGTTGTCTTATCCCTGTCTGTCTTTCCCTGTCAGTCGCTGTGTTGTTCTAAAATATGTCAGGAAGCAAACCCGCACAGGTCTCCATAAATATGCTGTCAGGAGGGTTCAGATAGCTATTTGGAAAGCCCATAAAAACAGAGCCAGGGGCAGGAGTCAACAGTCCCCCCGTATGACTGTGACTGCGCTGCTGCTCACCACACTCGGGGAAGAACATTAATAAAACAAGATGCTTATGTTTTTATGCACATGTGGAGTGTTTTTTTCTTTTATTATTCTATGTTCATGCAGCCATCTGTTCCCATCATTCTCCTCACGAAAGCGATCATTTTTCAGAATAAGACAAAAGTACTTGTGATTGTTAGCAGGGGATTCTGTTTGTTTTTCTCTCCAATGCATGGCTTCGAGAATCACCCATAAGACTCTTACTTTCTGTTTCACTCTTCTGGGAGGCATGTGATGTGCCGGTCTAAAGAAGGAGCAGAACCCCCTCGGGAGCAACACTGCAGCCTGTCATGGAGCTCATGTGAGAGACAGGGATACACGAGAGCATCAGTGGATCAGAAGAAAGCGTGCGTGTGTGTGTGTGTGTGTGTGAGAGCGAAAGGAGCCAGAGGGGAAAGGAGGAACTAAGCTCGTGCTCAATTTCAAAAATGGGAAATCAATGCATTTTTAAATTTAAACAGCAACAGATGGTTGACAGTGATGTGAGCCATATCAGTGAAATTTGGACATTTTCCCCAATCTCATCTCTCCAAAACACATAGTTACAGTTTCATCAAGCAAAAAAAAAAACAAAAAAACAACAACACAGCAGATTGGAGTGGATGATCTGAGCAGTGATCTGTTCTCTAACTTCTCTCTCCATCTGCTTTTTATATTTCTTCACAAGTACTTTTTTTCTTCCTGTAAAATCTAAGGTTCTCCACTTCCCTTTTCTTTCCTTCTTTGTTTTCTTTTTCTTCTTCTCTCTCCCGCCTCCTAGGTCTCTTCCGGTCTGTCTTTCTCTCTTTCAGTCACTTATTTTGTCCTCATACTTATTCATCCTCACACACACACACACACACAAGCAGACAGGGCAGTGGAGCAGATGCAGTGGACGTTCTGCACCAGCGAAGCATAACAGTGTAGTTAGCCTGCTTGGCATGAAACAGAACGCCTCAGCACGGAAGAGAACAGAGCACAGCAGGGCTGAGGGCTCAGAGGAGCAGCAGGGGCATCTCACATACTTGTCACGTTGTGAGTTCAAGTCCAGAGTATCACCTGTTGCTGTACGTTGTTACCTCTCGCTCACACACACCTGTTTTGTTCTCAGGCTGTACTGAGAAACTATACCACACAGCTATATATATAAGAGGAAAAGGACAAAAGAAGAAACCTCTACAAAATCTACTACAGTTACTGGGTCATTTCAGTTGCCTTTAAGGATGAACACAGTATTTTTAGCCACACTAGTGGTGTGGCTCAGAGGGATCAGTTGGTCCATCCACCATTTTAGTCCTGACTAGGGATGTTCCTGGCAACTAATTTCATTTAAACGTACATTTGAATTTAGACTAGTTGACTTGTCTAACGGTAAGAAAACACTCAGAAAGCAGTTACAATTGAGTGCAATTTATTAATTAATAATGTTAAACCTCTTCCGAATCAGTACTGTGTGCTTCAAGAGCCATTTGAAGCTGTTTATAGCTACTAGTATAGTCTACTAGCAGAAGCAGCCTGCTCTGCTTGCAGGTTAATGTCCGTGTCTCTGGTGAATGTGGTCACATGTTGCTCCAGTCGAGTGGTTATAGAACAGTTTTTTCTGTCACAGTCTACATTCATTCTTATTTTAATTTTCTATATCAAAACACTGCCAAACTGTGCTGGTTTTACGAGCTGTCATCTGTCCTACTGATAACAACATCCGGGGTTGGGTGTGCCGTCTGACGGGGCCGCAGCCAAGACTAGTGGCGGGCGGCTGCATAACACCTTAGAGGCAACAGTTGTCAGTTGCCATTGTGTATGAATAAAAAAATGATAAATAGTTCAACTGACTAGTATTTCTGGTGCTGAGTAGCGAGGGTGGCAACGCTTATGTGCATAGTTGACTATCACGCACATCACCAGAGTAACCACTAACTGCGCCTTTATTATGTAGCCATGTTTGGCTGTAGCCTATTAGCTGCTGCTAACTCAGTTAGCTCTGTGGCTAAAGGCCCTACTATGACCTGAGTTTTGCCAGACCTACAGTTTAGAGTACTAAGAGTGTTTGTAAGCACTGCAGTCAAAGGAACCGGGCTCAGCAGCCTCTCAGCGAACACAGCTAGAGCGAGACTGAATACAGCCTCCGAGACTGACGTAGGTCCACTTGAAGATGGGGAATACTGTTCGTATGAGATTTACAGCAGCTTCGACCAGGACTCTGACTCTGCGAATGATGAACATGCGGACAGCATGCGGAGACATGTAAAGTGGAGAGGAGTGAGAGGGACATTGAGCATATAAGAGGCAGCGGGGAGCCAGAATATTATGACATCTAATGTGGTGGATTAGGAATTTATTTTTAACCAAACTAGAGGTGATTGTTGAACAATGTAAAGACAAAACAGTTATTGGTAAAATTTTATTTTGTTTCTGTCAAGTTGTAAGTGTCCTGCCTTAGGTTGGTAAAAGTGGGAACCCTGAATTCAGAGGGTGCACGGTTTATTACAGACAGAACATTTCCGTTCTTGACATTTTGTGAGTTTATTTTCTTCATTTATTAGGCTATAAAAGCTAAGAGAGTTTGTGGAAGTTGCAACCTCACCACTCACATACATCTCCCAGCTGAAACTACAAGGGGGACTGGACTATTGCCACCTGTGGCACAAAGTGGTATTACTAGACAGCACGGGCCTGGGCTAGCTGGTTAACATGCTAACTTCAGTAGATATCTCTGCAACAAAAGACAGAGACATCTTTGACATAATGTTTCAACTGTTACTTCTGAACATTCCCTTTGGTAATCTTAGTTCATTTGAAATTTAAATTCTGATCATATCTTACAAATATCTAGCTCTAAGTTCAAACATCGCTAAGCCTAAGTGCAGTTAGTGTGACTGTGGACTCTTTCTCTGTTTTTAATGCAAATTGGCCTCGACAGTGACTATTAAAACAGCCGTTAATCATTCATACATTTTCTGTTCATGTTCAGCAACAGGGCCTTGGAGAGACTGGAGAATATTGCAGAATGCACCGGGCAAGAGGCAGGGTACATCCTACTATCCAGATGTGTCAGTCTGTCATAGGACTATCACACGAACAAACCCACATTTGCACATGTAGGCAAGGGAGTTTCTTTCTCTATGTCTTTAGACCCAAACTTCCCAAACTGATGTGCGGGCCACCTGCGGTGGGGCACAGAGCCATTACAGAGGGGGACACGGATGACTAGGGGAGAAATATGGATTAAAACTCTGTATAATCAAGATGATTTATGTAGGGAAAACAAATAAAAATTTGCTGATGCTATCATGCTGACCTGTATTTCACTAAAATGAATTGAAATTTTTATTAGTTGCTTCTCATATCATTGTTAATGATGGATAAAAGATTGCGCGGGAGGCTGAGGGTAGAACATGCTAGACAAAAGTTCGAGAACCACTGCTTCACTGTGGAACAAAACAGAGGACCCTGAGAAGCCAATGTACTAGCCCAGCCTGCACCATTTTTCATTCGTCGGTGCTATGCTAATCTGATATGTGCAATTCACTGCCTTGCTACGCCGTGCCAAGCTGTAACATGCTGTTTCATGCAAGAGCCAAATGGGCCAGTGATCTGTGCTCTTTTGCTGACTTAATCTAGAGTCAAGCAGGCCCAACATCCTATGCTATGCCTTGCTGTGCTTTACTGCGCTGTGGTGTCTCACGCTGAGCTGTACAGTACCATTTCATGCTGAGCTGAAATGTGATTTTCCATGTAGTGCTGCTCCACACCTTTGCTGTGCTGCGCCGTCCCATTCCGTTCCCTCCTAGAGAACTGAGGACGGTGGCATTGCCGCAGTGCTCGGCTCCGCACGCTCCACTGATCATAACTATAAAATTCTTTAATGAGCAGTTTGGAGCTGAGCCACAACCATTTGAGAGTCCCGAAAACTGTTTAACAGCAACTCTGACTCAGTGAACCGTCTGCAGCGTTGGAAATATACAGTCAGCGGCAAAGTGTTGAGGAGGCTGTATAATAGCACTTCTCAGGGAGAGGCAAGAGCTGTGTCCAACTGCCATCTTACCTGTTGCACCTGAAAATGTGCAACAAAAGCAATAATTACTGTTTCTATCCCAGTTCCAGCTCTCTACAAGGGCTCAATAGGAAACAGGTGGCCGCAGGAGCAAACATTATTATTACACTAATGCTGTGTGACTGTTTGTTTTACGTCTTTGCTTTGAGTACTGCGCGATAAGTAGTTCTAAGTACATGTAGTGCAAGTTAATGAGCAACAGAGCTTTCAGTGACAGCTGCTGACTCAACCTCCATTGCTGAAAAACTCAATATGGCCATAGCACGCCTTGACAATGTGTCAGAGGCAGTGTGACAGCTGCGACTACAAGCCGCACCATCAACCATGCACAGTGGTGGACTCAGACTGTGTGGGGGGCAGGGGCAAAAAAAAAAAAAAGGGCACCAGGTGTTTGTGGTGCAAAGTTGTATTGCACTTTTATCACATTTGGTCCACTGGAAGTGCACTGTAGAGAGCATTCAAGCATGTTTTCTCCACTAGAAGTGCACTTTAGTGGGAACTCCATTTTGTCCATTGGAAGTGCTCTCTAGTGGGCACTTTACGAAATCTTTTTGCAGAAAACAGTGTAGAGGGCACTTTATCACAGTTTGTCCACTGGATGCACAGTCAAGATGGCATTTAAGCATGTTAATGCATGTTAATCATGATTATTTTGATCAATATTGAAATCACGATTATTAATCATGATCATTCATTATGTTAGGGAAAACATGTTTATTGCACTTTCTATTTTAAATAAATAATACATAAGCAATTCTTTCAGTTCAAAATTAAACTTAACATAAAAATAAATCATAAAAAATAAAATATGTTTTCGCCAGCTTTGACAGTCTTGAGTAGAGTCACTGATGTTCCCTCCACCAGTCCAGCGGATTCTCCTCACTAACAGGATCGACACACTGCAGTTGCTTGTTAGTTCGGCAAAAGTTGATTTATCTTCATATTTGCTTGTAAACCTGTGTGCCGCAGCACCATGGAGGAGCCCACCGTGCTGTTTAAGTAAATGACACCGTGTTTTTGTACTGACATTTTTGGCCTCGCGAGTCCAACCGTGTTGCTGCTGAGTTGCATTTTCATGACCGCTTATATCGTGGAGAGACGCACCCGACATGAACCGCGAGCCCGACTCACCTTCAAGCGGGCTGCAGTCATGTCACGCTGACCGCGGCCCAACGGTGGCGAGGCTCCTTTCTGTCCCCCTCCAACAAGCGGGTGTTGCGATACTGAGCTCGTGTGTGCAGGAGAGCAGAGAGAAAGACGTTTTTAAAAGTCTTTTTATGTTCAGCTCTCTGTACTTTTATATCTTCACACTGAATCTTCATGTTTTTAAATGTAGTTTCTCTCCTCTGTCTGTGTTTTTTACTGTCAGGTGTCTGTTTTATTACACACAGTTAATGTCTGTCGGTCTGTGCTCGCTCACGAGAGCCTCCGTTAACGGTTGCTTGCGCTCATGAAGCGCCTGCTTCTCATCTAGTGGGAGGGGCTGAGGACGCAGAGAACGAAACCTAACTTAGATGAGACTCAAATATCAACAGTTTTCAGGCTTTCTCCCTACTGCAGCTTTAATGAAGCCCTAACCTTTCATTCGCCCCCTGGTGGTTGGCTGACTACTGGTTGAGAAAGTGCTTCATTTGATATGCAGCAGAGCCCACATTTTAAATGTTAATATCACCGACGATCATGTTGATTTAATCGTGGCGGCCAAAATCGCAGCCCAAAATTGTGCAGCTCTACTCTAGCGGGAACTTTAGCACATTTTGTCAACTGGAATCCCACTCAGCATATTGTCTTCAACACTGGACCACTCTAGACCGTACCACAGGGGCATCCAAGAGGGCACTTTAGCTGTGTTTTTTCAGACATGAGTCCATCAGTGACCATGCATATGAAACATGATGTTCGCTCGCCTTTTGTTTGACATAAAATACAGGACACAGTCACTTTTTCTCAAGGCCCACTTTATTTTTCTAGAATGCATGCCCACAATCAAGTTAAATTAAGTGTGGAAGAAAAGTGCTAATAACTCCCCTGTCAGTGTCCTGTAGCCAGCCATCCTCGTGACAGTCTGGCAAAAGCCGGAGCTGCTGCATCACACCAGCCTAAGTAGATGGGCCTTTTATAGTCCTGCAGTTAGGAGCTGAAGGCAGTGTCAGAGGAGCATTCACTATGTTGTTTCAACTAAGATCTATTTAGTTCATCTAAGTCTAAGCTCCAGAGCGGTTCAGTTAAGTTATACTGTTATTTTGTTGTCACTTTTGGTTGGTACTTTGGCTGAATTAAACCCCTATTTTTTCCACCTTTACCTGCTCTCCTAGTTTTTTTTTTTATGCTTACCCTGGTCTTTCACAAGCTTGTTAATTTAAATGTTAAGTTGTGGGTGACTTAATTATTGCCGTCTCACTTCCTGCATACCTCTATCATTATACAAAGCAAAAAAACATCTTTATATATCTTTTTAAGGTAAATATAGAAAAGTGCATTTGCGCACTTTTCCACTTTATTATATAGTCCAGGCATGTTTCAATAAATGAAAGGATTCTTTCGCCTTTTTTGTCCTCCTAATGGATTTGAGGAACACAGCAGAGTGCTGGTGCGCTTTCACTGAATCATCACTTTCTAATTTGGGCAGCAACACATCTGCTGCTAATTAACGAGACTGATTTAATCTGGGCTTTTACAGGCACACACGTGCGTGCGGGGACAGACACACAAACACATGCACGCACTCACACATGAGACAATTTCAGAGAGGCAATAGACACTGGTTGGGTACACAAAAGTTTTTTTGTTCACTGTCTGGCTTTGATGGTGCATATGTCAGTGATGTGTGCTGTCAGTCCCTCAGGTGGGTCCATAACGTATTCGTGACAGTATACTGACAACATGGTAAGACACTAATGGACTAAGCTGCAATAATGAGCAGGCTTGGGAATGCGAAGTTCAAAAATAATATGTCAGATACCAGTTATGAGCAGTATTGCTCATTTACATCACTTCAAAATCTTCTAAAAAGACAGTATTAAGCCAAATTGGTTTGCAGGGACTTGGATTTGAAGTCTGCGTGCCGTAATAGACTTATTGTTATTGTAGTGTGGGATTAATCACCAATTACAGTTGACCTTCAAGTATTTTACTCAAGCAGCAGTATTCTATTGCTTCATCTCAACTAGAATAACTCAAGTGAAACACTTGGACAAAATATTGTTTAATAATCACAAACTTTCTGTCTCCAGTATATGGGCTCAGTTTTGCTGCTGTGTCTGATATTTCTTCATGTCCATGTCCACACACACACACACACACACACACACACACAGTTTGTTTTCTAATGGAGCACTTCATCCTGACACGTACACAAACACTGGAAAAAAAACCCCCATCTTCATGCACAGCTTGTTATCAGGCTGAGTGTTTTAACAGCTTTACCCTGATGCACGCCGTCTTTCACATTGTAAATTTGCACCTATTACCTACATTCACACATGCACACGTAATCATGCTCGAGTACTTTACAACAATATGGTAAAATGTCCGTACACTATTTGTTTTTCACATTTCAGTTTTGAGTTTTCTTGTCTTTTTCCCCGAGCACCCTTTTCTCTATTCTTTCCTTGTTGGTCAGCCTTTTGTTTCCATCTCATTCTCTTTATTTTACCTACAGTGGCTGTGCATGTGTGGCATATCTAATTCTCTAACACAGGAAACAGGTGGTAAACAAAGGATGCTAAAAAGTAAATCAGAATAAATGAAAGACATATCTGTTGTGATGCACTAATCAAACACCAGGTTAAAGGGGTATTTCACTGCTGGAAAGATGGAAATAATTTTGAAATCGGTGCTACATGACCAGAGAAAACAGAGAAAGGGGGCTGTGGTCTTCCCTTTTATTAAAAAGGTAGAAAGGCTGTGGTCTTCCCTTTTATTAAAAAGGTAGAAAGGCAAGTACCAGGGACCTCCTATTGAAGAGTGAAAACTTCCCCTGTAATAGTCCATAGTGAAACATTGTGATAGATGTACTTTCTTTTATACTTTGTACATCTATGTATGTTGGATTTTCATTCATTTTCATTTCACACAAAAATGGGCAGTAGTTTTCTGTACTTTATGCTGTTTTTCCTGCAGAAAATCAGACGCAAAGTGCTATTATAATAAATCCATCCTTAATTTTACACTCTTAAACTGACACCCCTTAAAATACATATTCCACAGTTCTAAGACTCTTTGAAATCACACTGTTACCATGGTAGAGGGCTCAATGGATAATGACTGTCAGGCATCACGATGGACGATCCATTGGCTCAACCCTACTCCTAAATTCCTACAAACAGCCGGTGAGAGCTACTACTGATGCTAAACTCTGATTGAACCACCGGGAGACAAACTTAAGGTGGTATATGTGCTAAGCTAGCCTTGAACGGACCTCTTAAAAAACATGTATTGTGTGTTTTCACATTGTAATGTTGTCAAATTAGTAACAAAACACTGTCAATATTGCACGCACTCTTGCCCAGACGTCTGTTTCACCTTGGTCATTTTATCCAAAAGCAGCCATTGGCAAACTTAAGAATGCGACGGCCCAGTTTGAAGCCTGAAAATCTTCAGGGGCCCACCCAAACATGTGATGGGTCACCAAATACGATGTAACCTTGTAGGCATCTCTGGGTGCAGGCAGTATGGAGGGAAATTAAACATGTTCATTAGCATATACTACCCACATTGTAATGATACAAAGCTGGCTTAAACAGCACTTCAAAATGAAAGTTGAGGGAAAAATGTTAAAGTGATACTTTGTGAGAATAAGCCATTCAGTATGTACTCACCATTATGCCGATGTGATGATGGGTGAAGGTCTTCAGTTCACCAAACAATCCTGGAGTTTTAGGAGAAACAGGGTAGCAGCCGCATCCAGTACAATGGCAGTGAATGGTGGCCACGGATAAAATGTTAAAAAAAGAACACAAAACAAACACAAAATGTCTCCATCCTGCTTGTGTGGTGTAATCCAAGTGTCCGCGAGCGGCGACATTAAAAATTAACCGCAAAAGACGCAATTTACGCCATGTTTTTAGCAGAAATGTCAACTGTAGCATGTAGCCAGTAGGATGTAAACATGGCGTCGATCTTGCGAGACTTCATATATATCCTAATGGATGCAAGTGCAGAAGTGTTTCTCCTAAAACTCCAGGATTGTTTTGTGAACTGAAGACCTTCACCCATCATCACATCGGCATAGTGGTGAGTACATACTGAATGGCTTATTCTCACAAGGTGGAATATTGCTTTACACTGTAATTAAAAG
>JAJHUR010110732.1:0-14257 GCA_027495735.1 Lutjanus campechanus | reverse complement strand
CTTTAGTTGACAGGACAGCCAAAGAGTAGACAAGAAACAGATCAGAGAGAGAGGGGATGACACGCAGAAAAAGGCCGGAGGCGGGAGTCGAACCAGCAGCCCCATAAAAGTAAAAATTTCTATTCATGGACCGTGTACTTTATCAACTGAGCTAAATGTCCACTGACACAAACTGAGCTACTTAGGAGTGCCTTTGCTGCTCAGAGTGGGACTTGAGACCAGAGGAAACACGTATTGATGCCCCCCAAAATACATGTCTCACTACACTCGAAGATTTTTCTGCCATGACAAACCGGGCTGTGGTAGAGACTTTTTTTCATGTCCCGAGAGTCAACTGGCAGACGCAGCCGAAGCCAGCAGGACCGAACGGCCAACTTTCGATAGAGTAAGTAGCCCATACAAATGCAAAAAGGGTATATTTTCTATGAGTGTTTGCTTTATAAGTAAATAACTTGGGTATGATGTCTTTACTTTGTAGTTAGAGCGAGTTTCGCAGCAGATAATGTCTAATTTAGGGGCCTCGATTTCTGGACCCGTCCGCTGCTATGGCATGAGAAAAAACGCCATCGGATGGATCTAAATTGCTCGAAAACGGCTCCGAGCTCCACCAAAATTGTCTGGGTGAGTCTACGAGCGTATTTAATCCTAACAATAAGGTCCAGGTGTCAAAAAACCGAACTTATCCTTTAACCTTCAAGTTTCAAGTAAGTTCCAAGCAACTGTGGTGAGAATCATGCAAGTTGAGCTCTTGCTTTAAGTCAAGCAAGTCAAGTTGCTGAAACATTGTTGAAAACGGTAACATACAGATAGCAGATGCCACCTGAACTGGGCGGCTAATGGCAGGCTTATACCCACGGTCTACATCTACTGAGTCAGACTATCGACACCTTCTCCAAATTTTATTATTATTGGACCAGCCTCCTCAGTGATAGCTGCCTTGTGCATTAGCCTCTACTGGTCTGAAACCTCCAAGTAGGTTTCCAGGTTTGCGCGCATTACCCTAGAAATCACCCAATCATGTTTCAGTAACAAAAGAGAACTTCTCACTATCTAGAAAAATGCTGTCTCAAGTCTGAATTAAGTCTCAAGAATACAAAGTCGAGTCTTCTATCAATGACAGATTTGAGACATCAATGCAGTTGGTAGATTTAATGAATAAAGCATCTCAAAACTGCATACATAGAGTTTTTATTCTGCAAGTGATGTGTTTTTGTGTCTATCGTGTGTCCTGTCATCTATGTCCTCTGTAAAGTTCCTGATCTTGTAAAAAGCAGTTGACAAAATATAATCCGAAGGGCCATTTAGTAGCTGTCCTGGTGCTTTCTGGATTATTACATGGTCTTCATCAGCAACGTATTTTTTTCTAGGGTCTTCTCGTCCATATTGGCTGAGTTCTATCTTGACCTTACAAACAACAGTTGACAAAATAATCTCATCCGAAGTCCATTTAGTAGCTGTTCTGGAGCTTTTTACAATACCACATGGTCTTCATCAGCATGAGTAATTTTTCTTAGCACTGTAGAGTCTTCTCTCTCACAGTGGCTTAAATTTTTAACCTCAAAGTTCATTCTTGGTCTCGAAAAACAGCAGTTGAAAAAATAATCTCGCCTTCAACGTCCATTAGGAGTCGTTCTGGAGCTTTCTATCATATCACAGGCTTCATCAGCAGATTTAAGCCAGTGTGGTCGAGCAGTCTTCAAAGCACTCAGAATAACAGTGAAACTGTACACCTACAATATCAGGCAATTTCAGGACAACTGAACCATCAACAGCTCCAGAACAGCTACTAAGTGGAGAAGGACCAGAGTTGTAAAAAAGAAAAATATCCTCGTCAAAATGTGGATCAAGTCTCAAATATCCATATTTATGTTGTTTAAAAAGAAAACTTCATGACAGGATTTCTCCATGTAACTTTCAACAAAGGAAAAAAAAAGTCTTCTAACAACCATTTATTTACTGTGCATATCACAAACATCAGCCTGGATACACAAACACAGAAATTAAGTCAAGTTATACAGAAAAAAGCCACTGTATAAATCCAGAATTTTATTACATGCATGCTTTGGCAGAAGCCGTTGTTTTGGGGAGACAAAAAGAAGTTATTATCTTGTTTCAGCTCTCAGAGGTTATTTTTGGCCCCTGAGCAGCTCCACTGGACCAGTTTAGAGTACAGTGTGGTTGCAGCGACGCAAGGACTGTCGGTTATTCACTTCCCCAACAGAGATTTTTCCACTGGCCCTCACTACACAAGTTCTGGGGATTAATAGGTTTGGTCCAATGATTTTTAGGTGCCAGAAGACTCTCTCACAGGAAGAAACCAGCCAGTGGCATGCTTTTAAAGGCAGGAGTAGATTGTTGCTGGTTGGTATTTAAATAGGGAACAACCACAATGCTAGATACGAGTTACTGCGGTCAAATTTGTTTTTCAAGCAGGGATCTAACATTTGCATTTAGAACTTTTTGAAAAGTGTTTCTGTACCAAATAATGCATTAGTATAACCCATTTTGGATATGATGAGTTTATTTTTTGGCTGGTTCCACACCTGTAAAGGGCTATCCACACTGAGAACGATAACTATAAGAACAGCTAAATATGTTGTTTTAAAAATGTTCTAATTCAAGTGGATTAGTCCACAACACAAGTATAACGATAACAACAATAATGACAGTGGCGAATGATATCGTCGGGACCACTTTCAGAGTGATTTGGCTAATGATAGAAACACTGACAGCCAATCAATATCCACCCAAATGTATAGGGTATAGTTAACAACTTACTAAAAGCATTTAACGTAAAATCTTCGTAATATCAAACGTATTTGTGTTTTGCTGATGCTTTCACATCCCCATACTGCCCCTACACTATCCTGTGTATGGATGCATATTGCACCTTGTGGATGCATAGCATTAATTTCTGAGGACATGCACGGCTAACACTCCAAGTGGACGCAGGATACGCGAAGCAGCCACCATACAAACACAAAGTATAGTAAAAGCAAATATATTTAAGTCTTTACAGAAACAATCCAGCGCTCAGAGCTTTGCCCAGCATCTTTCCATATAGCTAGCTAGCTTGGTAGTTAGCTACATCCATGAGAAATAGCAACATGGCCGCAAAAATGACAGTCCACTTACAGAAATGACAGGACAATTAACGACAATTAATCGTTGTGAACATTTGTAAGTTAACTGCTCCAAGTAAGCGGTACCACAGCTTCAGTGTCACTGAAAAACAAAACAAGAACGTAAGAGACAGCAGAAGTCATGCCCCCCTCAAGTGGACCACCATGGGACCTAACTTCAGAAAAAATATGAACTGTAGACAATGGCTAGAGACAAATGATTTTTTCATCCCGTTAATCCCGTTCAAAAGCTAATGTTAGCTGCAGACGCTACGATGCCCATGTGGCTTCGTACCGGGATGTGGTCACACAACAGTGGGTCTTACACATTCTTTCTCTTCTTGGCTTATATAAAAGGACCAGGAGTCGCTGGCTAAAACACTTCAAGTAGGATAATGTTACAAGGGACAGTGAGGTTGGTTTCGGTGATGTATATTGTGTGAGACGAGGGATGTAGATCATTTGGTGGTTTCAAATAAAATATATCTTGTAAAATTATCATTTTAAATGGACAAACAACATATGTGTGTGTTCATGGCACAGTGTAATAATTATGATAATTATAATTACATGAATAATTATAATAATTTGTCTCTCGCCATAGACTACCATTCACATTTTGTCCGAAGTTAGGTGCCATGGAAGAAATCGCCTCTTTATAATTCCCTCCAACAAGGAATCTATCACGAACATCTAGTCAGACTGAATGAATGAGGTGAGATGAAATTAATTTAGTCTGCTCATCAAACTTTTTCTGGGTTTTATTGTAAAGTCTGTTAAAAGGCGTTTATTAAATGTTTAAAATTTTATCGAGCTTCATCGCAGGTCTTACTGAAGCTGCCTGTGGTTTACAATGCCTAGAATAATGTTTCAGACATGTCTGAATTTGATTTTGAGGCATTTGAAGCATTAAGAAATTTCATCAAAGGATGGGTTTAGATTTTCTTGACAGTCATAAAGCAACATTTACTTTCGCATATGTACAATGAAGGAGTTATTGTTTGCTGTCTCCTCTCCTAGAGCAGAAAAACATTATTGCACACATTCTGCACAGACTCGCACACTTGAATGATATTGCTCTCCGTGGACTCGTTTCAGAATTTTAAAAAAATCTTCATTTTGCCTTTAAATTGTTTTGATCTGACTCACCAGCGGTCACATACAGTACATCTTGATGTTGACATTAGAGCACACTGACTGAAGCACCAATAGTTTGTACTTATCAAACTGTTCCCGGTGTTTTAATCCAACATTGCTGTGCAGCATAATGAGCACTAAAGGGCTATTAAGTTAATGTTGTCACGCAGCGTAACTATCAGTGGTTATATCACAGCGTTTTACTGAGAGGGAAGTGGGCCAAGGTTTGTGTTTTGATTTACGAGATCAGTAAAAATGAGAACAAGACTGCCCGTGAATGCAGCACTCGGTGCTGTGATTGGAGTTTAGTCAGTCCATTATTCCTCTCTGTGATGACAAAGTGCTACAGGCTGGTTTATGAGCCATGTAATGCAGTTACTGTAGTTTTCAAGATTTGCTTTGTTGATTTTTAATGCCTGTCTTTAAACATTTTTGTCATAAAATCATGAACATGAATCATTCTACACAAAAACAACACATAGAGTAGTAATAGTCCATTTTTTCCTCATTAATTTTAAAGTAATGCAGCACCCGGCATGACTTCTTCTGAGATGTCTCCTGGTATCTACAGTATGTTGTAATCTGACCTGTTTGGTGAGTCAGGCTGCCTGGCACACGTCACCTCTGAGCTGTGATAAATCCTCAGTGTGCCGGGGAGGGGAGGGGATACACTTCTGCTCCTGCTGACACACTGTAAATCAACCTCTGGGGTCACTTGGCCATCTCCTTTGTTGTCTGCATGCGACACAGAGATTGACAGAGACCGTCCGCCACTGGACCTTGGCACCTCTGCTGCTTCTTATGCGAACATATCCAGCCTGAATCCATGGGGTGCATTTAGAAATCATTCCTAATCATTACTGTTTTTTTTTATTCATAGAATTTCACCATCTGAGTCCCAAATTATGCAGAAATATAACATCTTTCTGCTACTAAACCTCTCAAAACAACTAAATAGATAGATATGTTGTTAGCAGGGCTGGACCAAGCATTTTTGGGCTCTACTCAAGATTTTAAAGGACCAGTGTGTAGAATTTAGTGACACCTAGCAATGAGACTGCAAATTGTGACAACTGCATACCTCACCCTCCCCTTCCAAGGACATAGGAGAAACAATGGTGGCCACAAAAATCACAAAAAACACAAAAGGATCTAAGACCTTAAACGTCACACCTAAAACCCCACCTCATCTTTTGTTATAATGCTAAAATTATTAAGACTCTAAGAACCCACGTATGCTATGTGAGGGTGCACTTGGGCACTACTACTTCTGTACTTTTAGCTAAATGCTAACAAAAACACATAGCAATGTCAACAGTCCCAGTATTTAGCAGGTGTAATGAATACTGCGTTTACCAACTTAGCTTAACGTGTTTACATTTTTAATTTATTAAAATCTCAGAGGCGATTAATGATTAATCATTAACCATTGGTATCCTTATTTCAAACCTCTGCTGCTGCAGAGTTTTGTTTTTTTTCTTTCTCATTGTTTTTCACTTACAAGTACAAGTACCCAAAAAAGTTACTTAGTTACAGTAATTTGAGTATTTGTAATTAGTTACTTCCACCCTTGGTTTCCATCATATTCCACCTAAATCTGCATAGCTTGTGACATAGTGGTGACTCACAGTTTTGCAAAGACGGTGACAGGTTACCCTGCATTCACCCACGTGTTAGGAAAGTGTCTGCTCTGCAGTGGTTTGACTTTTGAAAACTAGAGCCGATCTGGAAAAATGTGGGACATGGTCTAAATAAAATGGATAAAAAAAATTATTTGCAGTCCCACACCCTATACCAGGGGTCTCAAACTCAATTTGGCTCAAGAAAACATTAATGTAATATACATTATTTAACCCTTCAGTGAATACAAACTCATTAATACCCCTGATGAAAATGGTTGAGCATTGTCATTGTCAGACATCACAGATTATGCAGTGAAAACTCCAGCGTTGTCATGTAATTGATCATAAATGTCACCTGATAATTTGCTAATCCAGTCTGTCACTGTGTTTGCTGATAGAAAAATATTGTGGCACAAGCTATTCTTTTCTGGATAAGAATATCAGTGAAAGATGGTCACTGCAGATCACATAAATTCTTCCTCAGTATGTATAACAAGAACCAAAACGAAAATGTTCTACCACAGTGTTACCATTTGTCTCTGTTTCAAAGATTCATTATTTCCAGCTACCTGCATTATTTGTAAATTGAAAAATGGATTACAATCAGTTTTTTATCATGCAGCAGATTAAATATTTTTTCTTCCTCTTTTAAGATTTTTGGAAAATACCTTCAGTGCCTTTAAAACAGCAGTGAGTCTTGTTAAACGACCTTGTGGGCTTCTCAAAGATTTATCTCTCAGAAAACTGAAGGCGAAGTGGCTCAACAAATTGAATACTCAATGAGACCGAATGATATCATGATTTTGACAGAGAATAAAAGCAAGTTTGTTTTGTGTTTGGCCCCTAGGGCAAAAGTCAAACTTATACATCCTAATACCAGCATAAACACACGGTAACTGGACATGTATCGTGTGGCCTAACAAGATAATATACACTGTAATTAGAAGAGAAAAGGAAATCCATATCCATTCATGGTAAAAGTGTTATTATATGGAAAACTGGAATGCTTCTCAGGATAATTGCTGAATGGAAATACATTTAATGGTGCAATAAGTAGCCACTGCGCATGCAAAAATGAGCACTGCGGTCCAAATAGTGAGTTCAAGCCATAGACTGTATAATAAATAGGCTGTAATCCTGTTTAATATACGTTCTATGGTTGAACTGAGCTGTTTCCCCCCTCGCCCCCTCCTCCCCAGACATGGCAGAGGCAGGCAGGCTGCAGGAGCTCCGTTGGAGCGCAGGATACGTGTAACCCTGTTAATTGACAATAGCATGCGATGATGAGTCCTCCACTGTAAGTCGATCAGCTGGTTATAACTGTCAGTTGTCTGTCAATGTAAATTTTCAGCCCCTTATCCTGAAAACAAAAGCCCACTGCTGTGGATGGTGAGTTAAGTGACTGCTTGTCTCACTGCCTGCAAAACTCCTTTAACATATTGCTCAATTTAAGAGTTATAAACATCCACCCCTTCAACAAGATTATTCATGATTTCTTATGATTCAGAAATTAGATACTTACTCATGTGGTGAAAATTCAGCATTCATTTTAACAGTTTCATGTAGAATCTCCTTTTTCTCTAGAAGAAAAGGGGGTAGTTCCAGTAGATTCTGCAGACAGAAAGTAGTTCCTACTTGAAACTGCTCACAACAAGGTCTGTGGATTATCCTGAGTAACTGGGTCATGATTTTTGGAAAGAGACGCTGATTTCGATTTTCTCAAATGTATTTTTTGATGCTTTGAGCACCACAAGCTAAGTGCCATTCAGTCCCATTATATTAGAGAGAAAGCAGACATCTCTAAGGTCGATATCTCCAAAACTCTGCAGCTCACACTAAAAAATCTACATGGATAAATAGCACTACAGACCAGGGAAAAAAATATGCATGTTTGATTTTGAGGTGAACTGTCTCGTTAATGACTTCAATTTATACAAAGTGTATCACCAAATCAAATATGTATCAGTGCAAACACTCTTAATTTTGTGTTGCTTATCTCCAACAATGTTACCAACAGCGTGCTGTGTGTGGCCAGTGCTGAGTAAGCACTTTGCTAAATTAAAATGGAGTCGTTTCTCCCTTCAGCTTTCACCTCATGAAGGTGAGCTCCTCCTCTGCACGAACGTTTCCAGGACTGTCATCTTGCTCAAGAAGCCCGGGATAATTACGCCATTTGTCACGTCACTCTCCTCTCTAAAGCAACACTGGCTTTACTTGATCACGGAGATCTTTCCCTGTTAAAATCTGTGGACGTTTTCTGCCTTTGCCGTGGGGAAATTATGTTTCTGATTGTCACAGATGCCTCCTCACTCCGCAGCGTCAAGAAATGAATGGATGAAGAAAACCGCTCCAATTATTGAGGCAGACAACATCTGCTCATCATTTTCGGAGAGAATCGGGGATAAACTGATTTCCCTCCAAGTGTAATTACGTGAGGTTACTTTTTCGGCGTTCTCATGAGTGTTTTCTGGTAGTTTGGTCCATCATCCCACACGCGCAGCAGCCTCCAGGGACTCGACAGCGAACAGAAGCACAGTTATTGATTATATTAGTCAATAAAGGCTAGTTTCCTCCCCGACTATTATACTAATGCACTTAGGGCGAATGTCCCGGCTAGCCTTGCAGGCCAGGTTATAAAGTGCACCAGAGCTCCTAAATTATTCACAAGGCCCCTTCACCAGCTCCGGGCCTCCATTAGAGACAGCAAGGAGGAGAGAGAGGAGTGGGGGGTGACGATGATGTCACCCGGCCCCTTGGAGCCAGACAAGGGCACCTGGGACTGAATGATGGAGTCAGCTGCGGAGGACCACAGCTCTGCCGGAAGAGTCTGTCTGAGGAGACGAGCGCTCTGCCTCCGCAGGTCACTTCACCAGCAGGCCCTGTTGGTCAAGAGGGAACACTGTGAATGCTGTGTGTGTGTGTATGTGTGTGTGTGTGTGTGTGTGTGTGTGTAAATACAAGCTTATGTAACAACAGTTTATAATGACTGATGTCTGCTGGGGGAGAATAGAAGGACAGTGGCTGAAAACTGAAAAATGTAGAGACATATCTGACAAGAAAGAGAGGCCCCAGTTCAATGCTACATACTGAAGTTTTGAAAGTACAGCTGGGTGATGAATTAAAGGAGAAGCCTTAGTAAGGTGTTTTTCTGCCACAAACCTTCAGGAACAACAGCTTCAGTGCCTCTTGTTAGGTATTCTACAAGTCTCTGAACTCGACTGGAGGGTTGAACTCCTGTCCTCCAAAGAAAATTTCCTTTGTTTGGTGTTTTAATGGTGGCGGAGGAGAGCGTTATCTAACACATCGGCTCCCTTGGGGTGGCGCCAAAAATCACACGGGGTCCCCAAGTCTTTGTCTCTTCTGAGGTTGTCAAAATTAGATTTGCACATGTCAACTAAAATCCTGATTTATACAAAAGTCTCTATAGAAAACTATTTCAAAAGATACATTTTTTTGTCTTCACTCCGAAATACTGTAGCAGGCAACTTAGTCGACCTCAACTCTGTGACCTCTCAGCTTTGTGATAATGAATCATTATAATTCTGCTGATGAGGATGAGTGTGTATAAGTCTACACTGTTGGGTTGTTAAAATAAAAAATGTGCAGCTTATACTAGAAAAGAGACATTACAAAGTATGTAACATATATATGTTTTCAATAACATGTATCAAGATAATATAAGGTGATGCAGAAATGGCAGTAAAATTGGTCAAGAATGTTCATTCATGCACAAATGAACTCTTCCCAAGATTTCTTATTAGAGCCTACCATAAAATTAGTTACGATGATTTGTCATTTTCAAAAATTGGGTCCCCCCCCAAAAAAATGTTTGAGAAACATTGAACTAAAGAACTCCCAAAATCTCCTAACAGCACACTACAAACTCCAAGAAATGCTTAGAACCTCCTGAAGGACCACTGGACTACCTAAAGGTTCCACTGAACATCCTAATTGACTACTGGAACATCCAAGAACCACCTTAAAGACTCATAGAACCTTCTCAATGACAGCTAATACCTGTTAAACAACAACTCAAACCAGTTAAAGCATCAGAAACCAACTACAAGACTGCTAGAACCTCCTCAGTGACCACTAGAACCAGCTAAAGGGCCCATAGAACCTATCTATTGGACCACTAGAACCACAAAGGGTCATCAGTGACCACTTAGACTACCCAAAAGACCTCAAAACCCATTGTTAAGACCCATAGAACCTGGGACTGCTAGAACCTCCTCAATGGACCAACTAAAGGAGCCCTAAAATCTCTTTTCAGTTCTTTAAATGATGTACAGATGGGTGACTATTTATTTATTCGTTTATTTATCTATTTAAACCTGAACATAGTGTCTCTGAACTCTGACCTGCAGGGAAGAACATCATTCTTCCTATAGGTGTTCAGCTATGTTTAGATTTGGTGATTATTAAGACCATATAAAATAAAATAAAAAAAATATAGGTCAGAGGAAATGTTAAAAATAAGAATAGGAACACTATACACAGGGGAAATATAGAAATAGGAACAGCATATACAATCTAATCTCGTCTCAGTCAATCAGTTTTTTCATCTCATCAATTATCATCTCTTGGAAAGAAAGCAAAGCATAAGCGTGTTTCCCAGAATGTTGAACTAATCATGATGGATATATGGGTATATGCCATATACTTGCATACACGTCCCATCAATCAATCAGCATAATTATTATTTTTTACTTTAGAAGCCCATACATGTCAACTTCTTAAAAAGACTTTAAAAAATAAATGTTGTGATGGACGGACCACCGACAAAGATTGCAGAGATTACCCACACTCTGCTTTACAACTGGTAGTTTTCATCAGTCTGATTCTGCTAAAGTGCCTGAAGAGTCTAATGGAGATTCAGACTGAAGTGATCCGCAGCAAAAAATACAACCATTACTTATGTGTCACTTCTGCTGACAGGCTTCTGAATGTCAACACCACTGTGTGACGTGTGAAACAGGGTGAAGTGGAGGAAAGCCTCACTGAACCAAATCACATAAGAGTTCTTCTTTCATACACAAGCAGGACAAACAGTCATCATCTGCTCTCTGCAGGAAGATGACAGCTTAGTGTCCCGTCTCTCCCGATTACTTGAATTGACAAGTTTGGCTTACAGCTATAATGACAACCTCCATCTATACAGCTTGACTTCATGGTATTCCCACTCCTACTTGTCACGTTGTGAACTCAGGGAACTCTTGTGAGAGGCTGTGAAAACAAAAGACAAAAGGCCGTCCGTTTAGCTGGGCAATAATGTCAGAATGCCGGCCGCTAATCGAAATTTAAAAGCGCGTGAAATAAGCCATGTGTGTTTTCAACGTAGTGTGAGGTATTTCCGTCCTCCCGCTGGTCAGCTTCTGTCTCATTTCTGGGAAGTTCGGCTTGTAGAGTACACAGTGAAAACACTAAAACACAGTGGAAAATCAACACTGTCAGCAACAAAGTCGAAGAGAGAGAAGAAAGTAAACCCCTGTAGCCAAGACTCATCTTTCTTTCTTTTTCTCTCCCTCTCACTCTGTATCCTGGTCACTCTCCGTGTCTCTCGCCCTCTGGGCAAAGGGCTTCATGAGGCCTGGAAAGGTCATCAGATCACTGGCAGGAGCTAACATCTGCTGTGTCACGGCTCTGATATCTGCACGGAACACCGAGCCAAACGGGCCAGTGTCCAGAGGTCTCTGAGGGGGGGATTCATCAGAGGGTGAGGCCGCTGGTGGTCAGAGGCCGATCAGTAAATCCTGAATTTTAAAATCTGTGCGACTGCAGTGCTTGAATCAGAATGAGTAATAATGTACTGTCAAAACAAAAAAAGTTGAGAAATCTCAAATTTTCCAGGCAACTTACTTTAATAGATTTTTAAGTTTTGAACCCAACTTAAACTCCAGTTCTCTCAAGATAATTTACTTTTCTTCTTTTGATAAAACTTCAAAATTTGTATTTCAAACAATGTTGAGTAAACTAAATAAATAATGATGTAATATTTTCAGCTGCAACTATTTAATGTTTGTCACGTCGTAACGTTTGAGTCTTAAATTCAACACTTTTTTTTTTTTACAGTGTAGCACAATCTGAAATAAACCAGGAATATTAGGAGGTTTATCGAAAATGAAAATGTCACACAAAATCAAGCTCCTATAGGTCCTATTTAAAATATTCAGCTCTGGCTGATTTTGAGCTCTGATTCACCACTTAAAAATGAATTCTGGGATTTTCCCAATGTAGTGTTCGAACAGCCTGAAACATACTTGAAACAAATTCTGCTGAAATCTGATCTCATCCCTGCTGAAAACAATATTTTCTTTGATCCTCCACCAGGGAATTTCTGTGTGGTGCCTACACAGTGTAATTTTACATGTACTACACCACCTGATAACAGGTTAAACTATGAGGCAAAATATTTTGCACCTCAAGAAATGCGATCTATTTCATGAAATGTCCATGTGGTTTAGTGTATGTAGGAAATACGAGAGAGCACTGAGAACGAGGATAGGAGAGCACAGGAGCTGCATTAAGACCCAGGACTGACTTAATCTGGTGGTAGTGCACTTCAGAGAGGCAAATCACCCTCTGGCCTCTCTCAGACACGTATATTGGCACCGAGCACTTTAGATCTCAGAGAAGAGGAGACGAAAATAACCTCTTACTCCAAAGAGAAAGTTTATATTTATATGTTCTCGCTCCAGACTTTCACACCTGGAGGTCTGAATCAAGAGTATGAGATCAAACATTTCCTCTAAAATAAAAATGGTTGGAGTATCATGATGACTATAAATAGAAATGTGGTTTAGAGCCTGACACACATATTTGAACAAATGTTGGTGTGTCTTTTTTTTTTTCTTGTGGTGATGGACATTTTATAGAAAGCTGCTGATACCCAGTTTCTGTGCAGGAATTTGATATCTTCTGTCTTTTTTGTCCTGTTTAATACAATATATTTCTGAATGTAGATTCTGATATATTGGGATGGTAAATCTAGTATCTTGGTAATTCAAGTCTCGGGGTCTTGTTCTTGAGTAAGGGGAAAATGGAGCATGAGATGGTCTGGAGAATCGGAGCAGCGGGAATGGTATTGCGTTCGCTTTACCATACCATTGTGACGAAAAGAGAACTTAGCCAGAAGGTAAAGCTCTCGATCTACCGGCCAATCTTTGTTCCGAGTCTCACCTATGGTCATGAACAGGGCTGGACTGGGACAAAAAATCGGCCCGGGCATTTTTGAGCCGAGATGGCCCACCAGGTATTGGTGAAGACAATGAAGCCTATGAATGAACACATGCGGCGCCTGGCTCTGAAAACTGCGGCCACCTCGATCTCGTGAGGTTATCGTTGCCCACGTGTGCATGATGTCGGAATGAGTTTAATATTGGGGGGGGGGGTTAATTGTGAAATAATTATTGAAAATTTATCTTTAAAACAATCAACTTGACATCAGTCCTCACCTGTTCTCCTTTCTGGATCTATTATAATCAATAATATGATTTTTAAACCTTAACTCACACCCTGAAGCTCCACCTGGCTCTCCTATCTTTTCCCTGAATGAATTACAGTTCTTCTCATCATAAAACTGTTTATGTTTAAAAAGTAATAACGGGCTAAAACATATTTCAACAATCAATTTAAGACCTCACCTGAGCTTCCTCAGTCTCTCCACCTTTCACTGCTTCACCTGCCTCACTACTCTATGTAGCTACTATCATTCTCCTGATAAGACATTACTGCACATAATATCTAATATAATGTCATACGTGCTGAAATGAGATGACAGGGCATTTTGGCTAATGTTGACGTTACTTGGGAACACTGACAAAGTTAGCAGTTAAATAATGGACGAGTGACCATCCCAGGATTAAGATGACTTAACTCAAAAGATATGGTTTATAAATGTGAATGTAAACTAACAACAAGACGTTATAAACAAGCCATATTCATGGCAATGTTCCCTACAGACCGTTTTAACTCGTCCAAAGGAGTTTCTGTCATCAGTCCGTCTGTCGTGAGAGACCAAACTGAGGTCTGAGGGAGGGGCGGGCGGGCCGGTGACATAACGCTGCGTTGCGCTTTCAAAATAAAAGCACGTGAGTTAAAGATTTAAAAATCAAATATTTTTCTCCTCCGCGGTATAATTTTTGGGGCCCCTCTCTGACTCAACAGGGACGGCCCTGACTGAAGCACTACAATCACTATCACTAGTTTCAGTGGCGCCGCCAGGATTCAATTTCATAGTACGCACAGATCCCCCCCCCTCATTTTTTGACGGCGTTAACAACATTTACACATGTTCACGGTCAACTTTGATCACCGGGGAGGGCTAACGATGGATGAATGGATTGAAGAATGCCTGTCTCCGAAAAAAAAAAAAAA
>JAJHUR010110731.1:0-25113 GCA_027495735.1 Lutjanus campechanus | reverse complement strand
GTCTGTCTCACTGCAGAGAGCCGCGTGTGGGGGAGGCGGTTGTTAATTACGAGTTTATTAAACTCATCAAAACTAACGTGATGCTGAATGACATCAACGCCAACCAGGTGCACTTACAGGATTACACAACTGTATAAGTAATTCTATATATTAAACAGGAGACTGTGTTTCTCTGTCAGAAACTGTCAGACCTTCTCACAGCAGAGTGAACAGGTGAGGGAGGGGAGGAGGGCAGATTGATCACTAATCAATCGCGGATGCTGTCGTCATCTCGGACTGATTAAAAAAAAAAAAAATGTCAAAATTGGTCACAAACTATACCTGAGTGTGCGCACACGTGTGTGTGTGTGTGTGTGTGTGTGTGTGTGTGTGTGTGTGTGTGTGTGTGTGTGAAGCAGTGCAGAGTAACATGCTGTTCACAGACAGTCTGCTGACATTAGTTTGACAGAGAGACAGAGAGGGTCGTATCAAGAAGGGAACCCTAAACGAAAGATCACGCAAGTTTGATTATTTTATCAGAAAACAAAGGAAACGAATCCCGCGAGAGTTTTGTAAATAAAGGGTTCCCTTCTAGACACGATTGAAAGCGGCGCGCTGCTCTAAGATGTTGTGGTTCAGATGTGACAAGCCGCCATAAATAAAACAGTGTATTCACTGAGCCACAGAGAGTCACTGAAACTCTGATCACTGACCTGCTGTGATGGAAAAAATACTCAGATCCTTTATTTCAGTAAAAGCATGAAAAAATAAAAAAATCATAATTTAAATTTGTTGTTATGGTATTATTAATTACTCGTATCGGTACTCAGTATCGGCAAGTACTCAAATGTCAGTACTCATACTAGTACTTGGTCGGCAAAAAAGTGGTATCGGGACATCCCTAGACTCCAAGAAGGCCGGGTACTCTGCACTGCCGTTCGGCCCATAAGCCGAAACAACAGTGAGGCACCTGTCCCCAACCCGAAGGCGCAGGGCAGCGACCCTCTCGTTCACCGGGGAAAACTCCAACACATGGCGGCTGAGGTGGGGAGCTATAAGCAAGCCCACACCAGCCCACCGCCTCTTACCGCGGGCAACTCCAGAGTAGAAGAGAGTCCAGCCTCTCTCAAGGAGTTGGGTTCCAGAGCCCAGACTGTGCGTGGAGGTGAGTCCGACTATCTCTAGCCGGTAACGCTCAACCTCCCGCACTAGCTCAGGCTCCTTCCCCCCCAGCGAATGCAAAAGAAACAAAATAAACCACTTGGCTCATCTTTCCAATGATCATAAACTCTGAACTCTTAAAATATTGGGAAGAGGGAGGTCAGACATCAGAGACGCAGCATGTAGAGCTGGAATATTTTCAAATCTCTCTGCGATTGAAGAGTTTATTTTAAGCAAAGCAGAGTTGGTGAGTGTTCAGTGAAAAGACTTTTTTTTTTTTAATGATGCTGATGTTACAGTATTGCAAAGGGAGTCTGATAGCTTGAGAGCAATAAAACAACTGCTTCTGGTTCAACAAAAAGGATCTTACTCTAACAAAAAGCTCTCTCTCTCTCTGTAGGGATCCTTTCCATAATGTTGGTCAGACACTTACAGTAGAATAACAATCTGAGCTTGTCAGTGGAAACAATAAGTGGTGTACTTCAACAGTGCGCCATTGCCTTGAGGGATTGTGTTGTATCTCAGTTTTGCCTCTGCTGGCTGCAGTGCTCTCCCTCAATACTGGACCAGTTTCAAAAGTTGTTGTCCCCATTAGTTACTGAGAGACAAAAACATGGAAAATAGGGTCAAGGCTGAAAAATTCTAAAGTGCCTCTTTAATTCTTATTTCACAGATGAGTGAAGTCCTAGCCAGTAATATTCTCACTAGATTTTCAGTTGTATCACCACCTTCATTAGGCTTTGAATTTGTTTTTTTTTTGTGTGTGTGTGTTTTTCTCTTCTCTATTAGGGTCTGATTTCTGGCCAAGAGCACAGGGCACACATGATGCATGTGATGCATATTACATGATGACTGTTAGAGGTCAGGTCAAAAGAGAGAGACAGGAGAAAAAAGCCTCTCCAGCTGACCTTGTCACTTTCCCTCCACAGCTGAACTCTGCTTAACCCTCAGGTGATGCCACATTTCCCCACGCTCGCCTCAGCTGCACTCCGGCTAATTATGGATGTCACAAAGTGACGCCTGCACACAGGGACAGCCATTACGCTGGAAAGCAAGCTGCCGATGCTGCAAAAACACACCGCGCTGGTGTTGAGATAGGACATGTGTTCCCCAACAAGGCTGTGTACTGTAGGCGTCACAGTCGACTGATGCCACAGCACAAGACATATTTCCCACCAATCATTTGTGACAGGCAACTAGCGCTGCAGATGTGCTGGTAAAAGAAATTCTATTAGGACAAATGGCACACACCAGAACATGAGAAATAACAGGCGTGTGTGTCTGTGACAAGCAGGGTGACAAGTTAACCTCGTGCCATATCTGTTTCAGGAGTCAGCAGAGACGAGGCTCTGAGACCAGAGCAACCTGTTGACCTCCTGTGGACTGTAATGATTGCAGCGGTTTATAAAGTGGTCACATTCCTGCACACACACAGAAGCCATAACTGATCAGATACCTCAAGAACATCTCAGTCTGTTTCTCTCAAGCATTTTGTAAGCACTGAAAGTATGTGGACACCCAAACATTATGGATAGTTGGACATTTTGTTCTAAAACCATGAACATGAACCTGCTGTAATGACACTTTCTACTGTTATGGTTGAAGCTTTTGTAAATTTGTCTTGAAATAGTAAAAATGCATACATGATATCAAAGTTGAGTGTGTCATAAAGCATCCACAGAAATCGGAGTGAACATAAACCTTCATAACTATTAGAAAACCTAGTTCAAAAAACAGTTTGTTTGCTGTTTAGACTTTCCTCCTGACCGTGTGGGCGTGGCAGATCACATTTGTATTAGGGATGGTTCAGTACCATTTTCTCTTGTTCAATACTGATATCTGTTGCAGTTTGATTCACTGAAGTAATTCAACACTATCAAAATGTACACAATCTCTTAAGTACACTGAATGTTATACCTAGGAAATCAGAATATCAAAACTATTGTTAACATTGCATGATTTAAGACTGAAAAAATCTGATTCAACATATAACCTGGAGAGAATTAACAAAAAATGCATTCTGAACAACCCTGAAAATGATGGTGTAATGAGGAATGCTGATCATGCCCAGAATGGGTCTGAACATGTACAAATGAGGAAAACATTACACCATTTTTTCTAGAGCAACCAGGGAAGTGTTTTTAAAAATAAGGTAGAATTCAGCTTAAGAAGGAGGGAATACAAGACGACCTTAAGGTTGCGTTCAGAGAAGGTTTTTCAGTTGGACTCTGGGGTCTGCTCAGGAGGAAGAATAAACTCTATTGCATCAAACTCCGACTGTCTCCAGTGACTTCTGTGGACATTTTTGGGAATCCATTAGCTGTGTAATAGTGCTATAGACAAAGTGTTGGAGCAGTAGTTTAGTCTTAGTCACACCCAGCCTGGACTTCTGTTTTCTAACATATCGATGCTGCAACCTTGACTATCTACTGTTACCATTACCAGTCTGATACCACTTTTCCCCTCTCGTAAACAACTAAACTGTAAATAATAATTTTAATGTATTACCTGTTAATGGATACACTTTGCTTAACCTGACATTTAAAAAATGTCATCCTCAAACTGTGAAACAAATATTCTAAAGGAAAACAATTTTTTAGAGGCATTTTTGATGGGTCAACATCATTCAAAGATTTAAAATTAAACAGAATTTCATCTGTTACATGTCAAATTTCTCTCTTTACAGCATGTCGCCATAACACATTTAGACAATTCACAAGATTTTTCAGGCTAATGGATTCAAATCAGGGCTGAAAACATGACTGTTTCCTGCAGTTTTCCACTAAAGTAGATACATAACTTCCTGTTAAGGCAATCTGTAGCTGTTGCTATTATATTTGTTGGCTTTTGATTTTATGTCCTTTAAATGCACTTTCTTTAACTATTTATTGGCTTGCTTTTAGCTTTTGTTTTTATGACCTCAAATGCAATTTTAATGTTCTTTAAACGTTTTATTTTAATGTATTCTTTTGCTCCTGTAAAGCACTTTGAATTGCCTTGTGTCTGAATGGTGCAACAGGAAGAAATTTGCTTTGCCTTCTCTCCCTGATCCAGTGATTTTGGCCAATACCAGACAGATTCCAATACTGAGTATCAGATGGGCTCATCCCTAGTTTTGATTGACGTCTCCCTCAGGAAACTCGGTTATTGTTGGATGGTTTGTGATCCAGTGTTTCATTGTGTTTTTTTTTTTAAATGAACCCCTGAACTTGATGATGTATTACAGGTGTGTCTCACTGTCGTGAGTCGTGTGTTCAGTGTTAAAATCTAAGGAGTCCACTTGGAAGACATGTTTCACACACATGTCTACAGGATCGGTGTAGTGGGTATGCTGACAAATCTGCACACTCACAACAAATGGGAGCAATGCAAATATCCACGCATAACCTATGCTTACCCCCTCTGATGATAGAATATATGTCAGACTCGCAGATGCACAGCAGGGTAAGACCGTTGCTTGGGGGCTGTAGGCCCGACGTTTGTTTCCCAGTTGGATCACCTCTTGATGTGCATATATCGTTTTGCCTAAAGCAGTTGAAGCTAAGCCAGTTGACGCCCTCACCTGCACAAATAATGCTGCCCTGAAGCTTTAGCTTCAATCCCACCTCCATGAGAACAGGCCTCACCCCCCAACATTAAGTCCTACCCCTCTCACTATGGCAGCAACAGCCCACCACCTGGGGCAGCAGAAGGCCTCAACCTTAAATAGAAGAGTTCACTCATTACAGTGCTGTTCACTGCCAGGCAACAGATCGTGAAGCACCTACTGCAATGTCACAACACAACTGCCAGATGCTGACAACATTAACATGTGTCCCACATACATCATCCTGAGATGAAGCAAGATTTCAAACTGAAGCAGTTCACTTGCAGCCCGTAGTGGACAGTTAAGAGGAGCGAGAAGTCAGTTGTCAGTGGTCGTATAGAATAGAGCAGTCAAAAAATAGAACTACTGTCTCACAGTTGTTTGTCTCCACCAACCAGTCAAGTTACAGTTTACATCCACGCCTGTCCAGATTTATATAATGTCTGTAGAGAAAACTTTGGAGGAATTTAATATGGAACTGACCACTATATTGACCTGTAACTTTGAATAAAAACATAAAATGCCTCCATACTACTCATCTGGTGTAATTCAATCTCCTAAAGCTCCAACATGCCAAGCTGACTAAAAAAATGTTATTTACACCATGTTTTTAGCTTGAATCTTCACTGCAGATCCTTCACTTGGAGCCATGTTCACATGTACATGCACACTGTCAAATGTGCAAACTGTGCAAACGGCATGTCAGGGCTTTAGGAGACTCAGATTATGCCAGACAAGCAGTATGGAGGTGTTGTATGTGTTTTACATTAAGAAACTGGTCATCATTCACTTCCATTGTTTGGGAGATTTTCCAACACTGTTTTCCTGTGAAACTCCAGCAGTGTTCTGCAGACTAACAAAATAAACCCGACCCTTCGTTGGCATGAGGTGAGTAGATAATGACTGAATTTTCATTTTCAGGTCAACTATTCCTTTGATGTCTCCTGGAAGGAATGTGTAAGGTTTCACCTGCAAATATTGAGCATATTTCACCAAACACAGATCATTTGATAGAAGTAATTATCTGCCATCTGAGGCATTAAGAGGATAAAAAGCTAAAACCCTCAATTACTCAAATAGCAGCTCCCAGGTCCTGTTTTTATCAGGTGACCTGAGTGTTTGGTGGTCACTGTCATTTGTCCACATTTTCATCTCACACATTATGCAAATGACAGACAAACACATACAACCTCTGCAATCATTCCACAGGTAACACTCATCCAGAGAGACACTGCTGTGACTCTCTGCACTAATCAACTGAAGGTTATAGTGAGGTGGAAAGTTCTATGAGGTGTGAATATCAAACCATATGCACAAGAACTGTTGGCAAGAACATCATTATACATATTATGTATTTTTCCATCCTAATCCTAAACTGTGTAGTTGAACATTAAGAGCTACACAGTGATAGTGACAGTGCAGTCCATCTGTTCACAGTTCACATCTTCCTAAATGTTCACGGCCACACGTCACCAGACCAGTTTGCAGCACAGATGCATCCTCAGCTTTTCACTCCAAGTCTTTCTGTCAGGACGACTTAGTGCAAATCTGTTTGACATCTTCTACATCTTGCTTCTCTGGCATCAACAAACTCCACTCCACAGACACGGACACAGAATGCCGTAGCCCCACTCTGTGGCTCTTGTAGAATCTCATATCGTGTAACATTTGAGATTTTAACAATTATAACTGCCTTTAAGTCATTACAGCGCTGACACTGTCATCAAGACTAAAACCCTGGAGAAGGTGCAAGAACATTTTGAGATGTCAAAAAGCCTCCAAGTCGCATTTATCCTCCTCATGTTATAAAAATATATTATCTGCTGTATACTGAAGTAGAATTTCAACCATTTTATAGACTAGCCTTCATCACTAATCTACAGTTATTTAACAATGTTTTCAACATATGCAATTTCAAGCAACCTTATCACTCAATCAATCAATCAATCAATCAATCAATCAATCAATCAATCAATCAATCAATCAATCAAACTTTATTTACTCCCACACATACACACTGACACACAAACCAAAGACTTTGTAATGGTAAAGACTAAAACCAGAACAGCACTCATTCAAAATAGAAAGTGAGGAAACACTCATAAGTGAGGAAACACCAGAGGCAGGATAAAAATAGAAATTATTTAAAATCAATCAATAAACAGGTTAACAAACAAGATAACAATAATCAGTGGATAAAATAGAAGAAGAATATGCTAGCTAGAAAAACAGATTTATGAAAATAAATAAATAGATAAATACCCAATAATAATAAATACTAGGCTTGCACCGATTTATCGGCAGTGCTCGGAATCGGGCCGGTTTTCACGTGATCGGCCATGACCGGAGACCAGGCTGGTCAGTCTAAAATTTGCCGGTCTAAAGCGCTGATCAAATTCCTACCACGCTGCAGCAGCAACAACAAAAAAGACACACTAAGCAAACGCATTGCCTCTTCTTTTCGGTTATATGCTAATGCATTGCAAAGCGTGAGCAGTCCTTGAACCCTAACAATGCCTTGCAGGATACGTCAGCCCTTATGTCAGCCTGCCCAGGTCAATAACATCAGCAGCACAAACACGCACATGTGCAACTCATGGCTTTGGTGACCTACACCATGTCTGTTGTATGGATTTTTTTTAAAGTGTGTGAGGAGGATAACAAGTTTGCAGTATTAACACCTGTGAGGCTAAAATAGGGCGTGGAAAACGTTTGGTAAGACTAATCCAGAGGTGTCCAAACTACGGCCCACTTATGAAACTTGGGCTGTATTAGAAACCACATACTGCTTACTGCATACTGCGTACGACACCAGTATACACTATATTCTGCATGTTGTTTTCAGTAGTGTCCAGTATGCGACAATTAATGATTACATTTATAGCTATAACATGCTTTCACGCTCTTAAGGCGTTGATGCCGCGGCGCTTTCCAAGGTGCTGATCCCGACTTTGTTCATTTATTTGTTTGTTCGGTGCTGTTTTACTTATTTTCTCTAGTTATTTTGCACAATTTCGTACTTCTATATATAAGGCTATAAATAGCCTTTTGGGGGCATAGGGATTAATATTTTCCCGAAAATTACATTTTCTATCCTGGAAACAGAGGCGCTCTGTCCCGGTGTATGTAGCTTCCCAATCTGACCACTTTCGTGTATTTTCTGCTGATATTAATAATTATTATTGAAGAAGAAGACCGCCATTTCAATATTAATCAACATTATTATGAACATTTCGCGGATGAGGAGGATGAAATTCAGCAGTTCAGCCTGTGATCTGTTACTGTCTGACTGAACAGCCTCATGGAAGTGATATTTTACAGTTCTACATATTTTAATCTAACGAAATTCGTTACAATAGTCATTTGGTGTTTTCGAAGTCATGATATTGAGCTGAAACAGGTTCCAGACTTCGTTCGCATTCACAGGCTGCAGCTGAGCGGAGCAGACGGCTCGCACCGCACACACTGCGATGTTCAACATCGTAGACTTAATAAAGTTAATTAGCACTGAAAGTTAAAAAGCAAACCTCCAAAAAAGCTCTCACTCACTTGGTCTAGGGCTTTGTATGCATTCCCTGGAGATTTTGCCATCTTTCTTCAGTGAGGTGCGCTTTTTGCCCCAACCAACCTCTGAGGGTAAATCCATCACATGCAGTATTTCACCCCGACGTGTTTTGGATAAAGTATAAATCCAGTGATCTTGAAGCTTCAAGCTTCACCTGGAATTCACCGAGATTCTAAAAGTTGCAGCAACAGTTTGCATCTTCATTGTTTAATATTTTGAAGTGTTTCCATACAAAGCTGATGGCAGACAGCTGTCATGTGTCTCATTAAGATGGTAGAGTCAAAAGTTATTGTATTAAGTGCATTCATAATCAGACATGTTTGAATTCATGGCGATTTGTGATCATTAACCAATTAATAAAAGCTCCATGTGTACTCAGCCGGTAGCAAATAAGAGCCAGTAAACACACACTACCCCGAATGAAAATGAAATCTTAAGAATAATATAGCACATGCTATGATATGATGATGGTATAGTAGACAAAAAGTTATATATTATTTATTAATGTAGAGTGTGTTCTAGCAAAGACATGATTGTTGAAAAGCTGGTTGTATCTTGGTTAAAATGTTCTTATAAAGGAAAGTTAGAATTTTTTCAATATCTTGTGTGCTGTAAAGTGGTTTCGAAAAAAAAATCGGAATCGGCCATCCAAGCACTCTGAAAATCGGAAATCGGTATCAGCCCAAAAAACTGTAATCAGTGCAAGTCTAATAAATACATATTAAATCAATAAATAAACAGATAAAGTTCAAGTAAATGCCAGGTTAAAAAGGTAGGTTTTGAGTTTACTTTTAAAAATATCAGCACTCTCTGCAGCCTTCAGGTTTTCAGGCTGTTCCACAGAGTAATGAAAGGAGCCTCACCGTGGGTTTTTGTTCTAACTTTGGGGATGATTAAAAGGCCACCATCAGAAGACATAAATAGGTAGGACTAAGACCAATAAGGGCCTTATAAACCAATATAAGGGTCTTAAAATCAATTCTGAAGTACACAGGAAGCCAATGCAGAGACTTAAAAATTGGTGAATGTGCCCTGTTGTTCTGGTCCTCGTCAGCACATGTGCAGCTGAGTTTTGTAATGATTCTTGCTGAGCAATGTGTTTCTTAGGAAGACCAGAAAGTAGAACATTACAATAGTCAGTTCTGCAGGTAATAAAAGCATCAATGTCTCTGTGTTGGCTTGAGAGAGAAACAGTGGCACTCTGGCGATGTTCTTAAAATGATAAAATGGGGGAATTGGTATGAGGTCAAAGTAGAAAATCACAGTGGGTCGGACATAAAACGCATGCATCAAAAGAGCATAACCTGGTCTACTACAGAGTCAACGACACAAAAATATTCATATAAACAGCTTTGACTACACAAGTAACAGTCATTGACAATAAATCAGATTTTAAGCTAAACTGCCATGTTGTTTCAAAGCTGAGAGTTCACAAGAGTTCACAAGTTCAACCAATCAGGACTTTTAGGACAACGTATGTTTTCTTACTGCACAAATAAACAATTTTTAATCCAAAATTAGCACATATATTTTTTAAACATGACTAAACCCACTAAAAACATTTCCTGATTTTGCAGCTTCATAGCCACCTGACTCAAGCTAGGTTTGTCTTCAGTTAAAAGAGACACTTTCAAGCAGGTAGGCCTGCTGTAACAGCGATGCAAATTCATGCCGTGATGGGTTGACGTGTCGAATCTAGCCAAGCCAGCAACCGTGTATGTTAAAGGGGTAATGGATAAGACGTACATATAAAGATCTGGAAAAGCTGTCTCTCCATTTTGTTATTAGTTGATTCCACTGAGCACAACATGCCACCAGCATTTCAGAAGTGTCTTGCCCACCTGATTATGTTGACTTCTCCGATTTTCTTAATCTGGTCCTCTTTCTTTGCTTTTTGTGCTGCCACCATAGGGAAGCAGAGAGCTTAGAGCTGCTGCACTCACGCGCGCCGCCATCTTGGATGAGAGCCCCAAGAATAAAGCTTCTATTCTATTCTGTTCCATAGGGAAGCAGGTTATATAGTTAGATAGTTTCTTTTCTGTCTTTCTTCATGATCATGAGTTAGCATGGGGTCTTTTATTTTGAAAACTGACCTGCCTTTTCTGTGTCCGTTTCTGACTTCCTGCCTGCTCTGCGCAGACTGACGTGGCATCTGTCAAAAATAGACTCGTTGCGTATTTGGAGCAGTGCGGAGGGGCACTGCTGGTGGAATCACAAGTAATGGGTAGAATGCTGTAACATGACGTCGCCGCGCCTGGTGGAATCTAGCTGTTAGCCACCTTCATCATTCATCACTGTGAATGTGTATCATTGTTCAAATCATTCAAATGGGTAAAATTGTGTGTAGAACAATGAGACAATCCTGGTGAAATTTAATACAGCCAATGTTCTACAACCAGCACATTCATCCTAGTGTCCCCCTGACAGATGTATGGTGGACTGCTGTCTGCCACATTGTCCTTGTCTGATACCATTTCTTGTAGTTGCCAAAATACAAATAAGCTTAACAGAAAAACCAAACACAGAGGTAACAATTCATCACAACTGCCTGTGATTTCTCCACTTATTTTACACACTGCACTTCTGAGTCTTTGGAAACACCCTCACTTTCCATGCACACAGGACTTGGTGATTAAAACGCAGCCCTAAAAGTTACTTCTGGTTATCTGCATGAGTCAAATACAGCACAGCTTATTATTTTCTGGCACGCAGGCTCTTGGGAAGTGTGGAAAACAGTGGCCCAGGCTGGTGTGAGGTAATTGACAAATGTGCGTATCTCAGTAGGAGGGACTCTCCAAGTGTTGAGGAATAGTTACCCATGTGTTTCTTTTCCTGGCGGCGCAGGTTACTGCCTGTGCGCCTGAAACCTCATTAAGCATCCGCTGTCATCCTCCATCTGTTAAACACTCAGCCAGCAGAGCTGAGGAGAGAGCGAAGCAAGCTGTCTGCTAACTTCCTCTCCTCTCCTTCACTCCTAATCTCTCCCTGCATCGCTCTTCTGCTAACTTTATAAATCTATTGTGTCCTCTTATTGTTTTTTCTGCATCCCCCACTTTTTTCTTTATTGCCTCTGCACCTTTCACCTTATCCCCTCTGAATCTGTTTCTTTTTTTTTTTTGACTTTCTCCTCCACTGGCCTGTTGTTTTGCTTCTCAAATGGCTCTTTTGAGGCCAGCAGGACTGAGTGCTGACAGTTTCTTCACCATAAAGACAGAAATAATGTGGAGAGAGATTCACATTATGATTATGGCTTGTTTATGACTGTGCTCACAGTGTTTCCAGTGCCTGGCCCTAAGGTACACAATAAAAAGCAGACCATTCCTCCCCACAATAGGCGTTTTAGAATTCAATTTCCTTTATCGAGGATAGCTCAGCGTTATTGTTTTGCATCATGCTGAATGTTTTCTCTCTGTTTTATCCGTCTCCCTTGTGGCCACCTTTGTGTCTGCCTGTGACAGGTCACCTGGAGCAGCGAGGACTTTTCTTTGAAGAAAGTGAAATTAGGTAAATCCATCAAGTAAACTGTTTTTCTGTTATTGATGGTGTAGAAAAATGTGGAAAAAGAGAAATTTGATGTATTTCTTCTTTCCTCCTAACTGATATGTCATCCCATTCCCTCCAAAAATGGGTTGGCAGCTTCCCAACATAGCATACTATGCAAACTTGAGCAGGTGGAGGACAACAAAATGTCAAGCTATAATACGAGCAATGTGCAGCAGTGCCGCTTGTGATTTCTGCCACTGCAGATGCATAAGTAAATTTCTTTCTATATAATTGTAAAACAGTTTCCCTCCTATCTTCTAACAGCTCCCTGTTTTCCTTCCAAACCTCCTCCCCCCTTGAGAATAGTCCCATAAAAAGAGAGCTGTGGATCATATAAAAGGTGTTGCTTCTCTACCTTGTTAATTAGTCTGTCGTCCTTCCTGCTGACTGCTCTGATGAGGACAAACAGAACAAGAGGCTGAAAGACACATGCCAGACTTTCAGCCAGTAGACTGGGCTTCAGGTCCTGTGTGAAACCAAAACTTTTTTAAAGGTTGTGAGGTCATCTGACACACGTTACATGTGCTGTGTCATGTGATTTGGGTTTTGCAAGTCATAGTCTGACTCTAGTCTGACTAGCAGATGCACACAGCAGGTATAAGCCAGGCATTGGGTGTCAGCTGGCATTACAACATGATTTTGAAATGATAAAATAGGATAACTTGATGAGTGTTTTATCCTGCGTCTTGGACATTAGGTGCTTGAAGTCACAAATGTTTCTCTATGTTAGTTGGAAATCCTTTTGCTTGCCACCGCCAACACTATCACTGCTATAAAGTCAAATCAAATGTGAGGTCCACTGTCTTTAACATAGGTGTGATTTTTGAGTCAAATTTGTCTTTTGAGAGCCAAATCACCATGTAATCATTAAAACCTGCTTTCTTCAGCTAAGGGCCATCTTATTCATATGTTTATTTCAATATGCCTAGATTATTGTAATGCCCTTTATTCTGGTCTTTGTCAGAAAGCCATCTTTTGCCTCCCACTGCAAAATGCAGTTACAAGGCTTGTAGCCAACTTAAAAAACGAGACCACATTACTCCCATCCTCGCCTCTCTTCACTAGTTCCCTGTTGGTTTTAGACTTGTTTTAAGTTATTACTGATGGTTTTTAAAGTTCTGCAGGGCCCAGTTACATTTCCAACTTACTCTTCTCTAATGAGTCTGGACATAATTTGAGATCTTCAGCTGGGACCCTTCTGTCAGGCCTACATCACATCTCGTCACTAAAGATGGCAGAGGTCTCACAACTCCAGTGTCTTCTATATCTCGTCTGACAACTCATTTTTATAGAAAAGCCTTTCTATACTGAACGTTAGATTAGTTTATTCCATTGTTTTTATTTGTAGTTTTCTCTCATTGCACTTTTCCACAAGTCTTTGTTCTTGTCTGTTATTCTATCTGTTCTCCATGCTGTTCTGTCTCGTTCTGCTCTTAGCCAGCCAGGTGACTCACAGCACAGAGGATGGAGCGACAGACAGACAGAGAGAGGTGGAGGTGGAGAGACAGATGGAGACAGAGAGATAGTGCAGTATTCCTCCTCTCGCCTGTCTGAACAGGGTGTAAATAGACAGGGTCAGTGGCTGGGGTCAGAGTTTCCGATGAGAGTTGATCTCCGGAGGCTACCGCCTCGGGGACTCCAAGCTCCGTCAACCTCGGGCCCCTTCTGGGCTCCAGCAGCTGCCCCCCGTGCCCCTCCAAACTTTTTAATGAGGCAGTTAGCCGTGCAGCGGTGGCCTTTCAGTGACGTTCGCTGACCGAACGCTCTGATGAGAGGGAATATTGATAAAGCTGTCGGGAGGGAAAGCTCTGCTCGACTGCAGCTCAGTGTGTGTGTATGTGTGTGTAAGTGTGTGTGTGTGTGTGTGGATAGTCTTAATAATTCCCTCCCTGAAAGCAGTGGCCTGTCTGTCAGTTGCCACCTAAACCCAAATAAACAGCACTCACAGTGCTAATAAAAGTCTGGCAGCTTTCTCTTGTGTTTTCAGTAGAAAATGAGATCAGTGTGGTGAGGACAGCAACCCTCAACTGGACCAGAAAAAAAAAAAAAGTACAAACCTTATGCACACCCACTCACATATTCATATACACATACTGTTCATCCCTGAAAATGTTGCCTTTACAGCCTAAAATCCATCTCTTTACTGGCACTGATATTTTGAAGAAGGAGAAGTTCTAGGAGAAGTTACCTTCACCAAAAAGGTAACATTTTATTGTTACATCCATAACTAGCTTGCAGTTCAGATTTTGTGAGTTTTCTGTGTACATGTATGGATTCAGATAGCAGAATCAGGCATCTTTTGATATTTTTGCTTTTTTTATGTCTTACTTATAAACCTATAAAATAAATGTAGCATATCCTATGATCACCTGATCATGCTGTGTATTTTGATGACAATATGGATGCAAATTCTGATTAAAAATATATAAATTACATACATAAAATCAGATACCAATTAGGTATCCATTAAGTCCATTTAGCTAAAACTAATGCAAACTGAAGAGTCTGTAATATAATAACGAATTTTAACCACTTCACCACTCAATAACTCACTATTATACTGCAAAAATAGCTAAAAAAAATCTCAAACCTTTCATCACATCGCAAAAGGAGCTACTAACAAGTTGATGACAATAAAGAGTTTGTTGAACTACTGATTTTTATAAAGCCAGTAGTGGGAGCTGCCGTACACTCAGCACCCCGGGTCCCTGTGTCTCCTTGACATCCCAGTTGATGAGTGGGTTATGTGTAATTTCAGTGAAATGACCCTTCATGTACTTACTTGAGGCAGTTGCATAAATGTAAGAGTAGCTTTACCAAACTCTAGTTGCCAAGTGGTTATAAAAAGTAAATGTCCTTGAACATTTTACAGATGGAGTCAAAGTGAACTTTTTGTCAAAAACAGTGAAGAAAAACATCATCCAGGCAGAACTATGACTGCTGATGATGTATGTCTGAGGTGTATTTGTATATGTGTATGATATGGTATATATGTGTTGCGGTACAAATGTTGATGTGCATGTATTGTGGTATATATACTGTGGTAGGGCTGTCAAAGTTAACACGTTAATAACCAGGTAAAAGTTAAAATAAGGCTGAGCAGAGAGAGAGAGAGAAAGAGAGAGAGAGAGAGAGAGAGAGAGAGAGAGAGAGAGAGAGAGAGAGAGAGCGTGTGAATATGGACAGATGTGTCGACTTGATATAAAAAACTTTCATGATCATGAATCATTTTATTAACGTGCACGTCTGTGGTGCCTGATTTTTTTTACTCCAAGTCCGATTTATGTACTTTTAAATATTAAATTATTTCATGTCGATCAATCATAACAGCGAGGGAGGAGAGATGAGCTGCAGAGAGGAGGGAGGGAGGGGGAGCGAGTGTGTGAAGCACCAACTGATATAAAAACTTTACTGATGATGAATCCTGATGTTACTGTACAGTTCTGTGGTTTAAACACTACAGATAAAAATATCGGTCTTTCTAAAGTCCAAACTGACGACGCTGGTCTCCTCCATGAAACGTTTGTGACTGTGCTGCATTATTATAAGTCATGATGAAGAGTCAGACTCTGTCTCTCCTCTTCATCTCCTCGGTGTGTGTCTGTGTGCAGTTTGCTGTCTGCTCAGAGTGACACTGATGTAAATGATCCTGCTGCATTAATACAAAAACATGAATAACAGCCACATTAATGTGGATAAATGTTTATTTGGAAAAAGAGACAAGTTTTTTGTTAACATGAACCTTTAAAGGTGTTTAATAAACACGTTAAGTACATATATATTCCCTTCTTTCTTGAGTCTGTTTGCTCATGCAAAATGAAATGTGATTAATATAGATTAAAAATGAATGATATTTAATCGTGATTAATCGAAATTAACCCTGTGATTAATCTGATTAAAATTTTTAATCGTTTAACAGCACTAGTTGTGATGTATGCACTGTTTTATATGTATTGTAGTATATGTACTGTGGTATATGTATTTTAATGTACCTTCCATGTCTATTGTGTGCCGTGGTTTTATATTTTAATATCACTGTTGGCCTGCATGTCAAAGCCAAACTAGGGACAAGAGCTGACAATTAGCAACAGCTATAAACTCTGTGTGACACATTAGTTTCATACTCTGTTTTGGAACTATGTTAAACTGCATCATCCCTATTAAATAAAATTAAATAAATCAAACATTTGTAAAACCAACAAAATCTCTCTCAGCTGTTGTGGTTTCACCAAGCCGCTGCTTCTATACTTGCTTCTTATTCTTAATGTTTGTTCTACTTGTACTAATGAGCATTTTTACTTCATTATTGTACAGAACTTGAAAATATAAAATTTACTTTATTTTATACTATTACTTATATCTATGTTATTATTGTTGTTCTGTCTTTTATTACTAACTCACCCACTTTTTTAACCTACTCTTTAATGGAGCTTCCCAGCAGAAGTTTTTCACATGATTGTACCTGTATAACCGGCATGACAATAAACATCTTGAATCTTGAAAAGCCTGTCAGCAGGTAGGATGGCGGTACGGTAGGGTTTACCAAATCAACCAGTCACTCTTCATCCTCATCTGCTTCTGCAGCAAAAATAATCTTTCCTTCTGCCAAAAGCCCAACAGATTTCCTGTGAAGCCTAACCTGCTGCCACAAAATGCAAAATACAGCACAGAGGTGGCAAATCTCAGCTGTGGTCTCCTTTGTTTACATTTAATATAACAATGCTCAAAACATTAATGTTTCCAATTCAATGTGGGAATAATTTACTCAATATGAAACACATTTAATAAAAGAAACCATATGCACCAAAGTGGTAATGGCCGGGAGAACAGGCATGCTGCTCATTGCTCTGCATGCTGTTAACCAGCTAAAAGCTGCCTGGTTTATGAGGGAGTTACTCAGGGGACAAATAAGATGAGGCTCATGTGACCAACAGAGGCAGCAAGAGGCCTCAGATCATTACTATCACTAAGGAGTCAGAAGGTTGAAAGCAATGAATTGTTGCTTCAGTGGTTTTAAATGGATTTCCTGGTACTAAAGTAGGTTTTTATAAAGAAAATGCTACATTTAAAAAGCTAAAAAGTAGTTTTGCATATTGAAAAATACAGTATTCTCTATTTCTCTACAAAGGCCAGCAGTCAAATAAAAGCCGGGATTCAAACAAATAAAGGCCAGTCCCAAATACAGGCCGCACAGGTCTGTGTGTGTGTGTTGGCGTGTGAACTAAATTATTGGATGATGTCAAAACAGTCTCCTTACATTTTCAGTTCCTTATAATTCCGCCATGCACCATGTCCTGTGTGAAACCAAAACTTTATTAAAAGTTGTAAGGTCATGTGACACATGCTAAAGGTGTCATGTGACTTGGGTCTTGCGCCTTGTGAGTCAGATTCTGATTCACCGGATGCACACAGCAGGTATAAGCCTCTCATCGTTGTTAGTCAGCATCGCAACATCCACTTTCTGCATTTTAAAAGTACCCTGGAAACAGTAGTAAGCTCAGAGTTACCAACCTACACACTGAAAATGGCAAATTAGCACCTGGGACGTTAATGGTATGAGCGAAAACAAGCTAACTGCTGTTACCTTTTCTTCTGTAGTGATTTTTAATGCTAGAGCTCACCTCCCAACGTGCAAATGTTCCACCAAAACAAGCTCCCACTCAACACTATTCTGCAGCAGCTTCATCGCTGCATCCTGGACTTAGTGCTGCCTAAACATTTATGATGGTTTAAAGAACTGCAAACAAGGCGTGCTGTTTTTTTTATATATGTAGATATGTAGAGCCAGACTTTTCTCTAGCTGTGTGCTGTGAAAATAGGTCTGGATATGCAAATCACTTCAGTGACATCATGTGACATACGTAACTTTCTGTACTGTGCTGTAACCTCAAACTCTCATCCTAAACCTACCAAAGTAGGTTTTGTGACTAAACCAACCCAAACTGCAACTGTTTCACAATGTGCACCATGTGTTCAAAAGGCTTTCTGACAGCACTTAACAGAGCTGCTAAAGGGTACCCTGCATGCTGGTGGCACCAAGAAGTGATGACAAAACAGCAGTATGTGTGAGTTGGGATGACAGTGGGTTGGCATGTTTTAAAGAACAGAAATCCAACTTCTGCCCTCTTTAATACATCAGTCTATCCTGATGCTAAAGTAAAATCAGTGTGCTGCCACACTGGTGAGCCACATTGGCTATTTACAACCTGGGTGCAAATAACATTAGCAAATACAAAATAGTTGGAACTCATTAAGTTAAGGATGGATTTCAGGAGGCAGGAGTATGATTTTTGTGGTTTAAATGTGTGGAAAAACAATATGAGAAAAGTCCCAAACTGCACTGAGGGAGCTGTGAGTAAATAATATATCATTTAAAATGAATAAGAGGTAAGCTATTCACTGTTTTCAGTAATGAGCCCACTCTCTTTCCGTTAACAGACTCCCACATCCTCAGATAGCTGACACTGTTGAGACGGAGCTGAAGCCTGATGAGGGCTCACGCCGCTGTTGTTAGTGACGTCTCCCTCTCGTTGGCTGTCACATGTTATTTTAACAGCCATGCTTATATATTAGCAGAGCTGTTGTAGAGGGAAAGGGTCATTAATAATTCAGCGCTGAGCTGTCCATCGGCCCGCTGGGAACTTTCAGATGTGAGAGCAGATGACGACGCCTGGCAGGTATTAAAGATGGTATCTGCACCATAAGCGCCTAGCATGCTAGCTAAGGCTCTGACGTGAGTACGTCCATGTGTATGCGGCGCACACACACACACACACACACACACACACACACACACACACACACACAAACAGTTCCATGTGGAGCAGGATTAGAGATGAAGCAGGTGAGAGGTATTAGAGATCACAGAGAGGAGGTGGATTTATCTGCTGTATTAAGAACACTGATAGGAGATAGATAGAGGCTTTTGTGCTCGCTGGGTAAGGACATGAGGATCAGATTCGACACCAGGCTCATGTCTTCAAAAGCTTCATGGAAATGAGAATGCTGCCTTTGACTTGACTCACTGTGCTATGTGTTACACTGTCGAGGTGTTCAGATGCTCTTCAGATATTTTACACAGCAAGTAAAGAGTCATTTTTCAGTTGGCATCTGCAGAGTGGTAACGTGTGGTGAAGACGGCATACAGAGTCGCCTGTTTTCTAAAATGAAGACATATAGTTACAGTGACGTTTGGACTAGTTTCTGTATGGGCAGTTTGCCAAGATTACCTCACAAGAGAGTAACTGGAGGTAAATGCCACACGAGGAGAGGGTCTGTGTCAGGTGAAATTATAATACAGCAGGTAGCTGAAGGGAAACTGCCATCTTTTCCTCCAGAAGTAGGAAAGACATTTGTAATAATGAAAACGACAAAAATAAACAAACAAACAAACCAAACAACATTGGAGTAGAGCATTACTCAACAGTAGGGGTGCAACGGATCACAAAATTCACAGCTCGGATTGTATCATGGTTTGGACTCATGGATCAGATCATTTTTCAGATCAGCAAAAAAAGAAAAAGAGGTGGGATCAGGGTTTAATTATTTAAAAAATGCACTTGGCTTTGATCTCTGTCTGTAGTTATCACCATAGTAATGTAATGTAATACATAAAATTACTCAATTATATAAATAAATTATAAATATACAGTATACAGTGCTTAACAAATTTATTAGACCACCTGTCATAAAAATGAGAAAACAAATATTTTAGAAATCTTTCAAAAACTTGTTTAAAACTAAAAATGTTATTGTTATTTATTTGGCAAAGAACAAACTGAAATAAATAAATTGTCCTTTTTCACACAAAATAACCAAAAAACTTGATATTTTGTGTGTCCTCCTTTGGCCTTGATAACAGCTTGCATTCTTGCTGGCATTGTTTTTATGTACTTTTCAACAGTCTCTTTTGTTATTGAGTTCCAAATAGTTTCTAGCTGTTCCCACAGACTTGCTTTAGATGGAACATTTGTGCGATCAATCTTTGAATCTTTGACTTGGCCAGTCCATCAGTTCCAGGACTCCAGATTCCTTTTTCTTGGACAAATAGTCTCTGCACAGCTTTGAAGTCTGCTTGGGGTCATTATTGTCTTGTTGGTATATGAACCCACGACCAATCAGATTCAGTCCAGAAGGGATTCCATGATGCACTAAGATGTTGTGGTGGACGTTTTATGCCCACACTGTTTCCACAAATGGAACCCCATACCATAATGGAGTGCTCTTACTTTCACTATAAAACATATCTATGAGTTCTACTGTTGATTTTTTTTACCATTTGATTTCTAAACAAACATTTAAGTGATCTCTGATCACGATCATTCAAGATTTTCTTCCGACCACATTTCGTCCTGGAAGATGATGTTCACCACTATCCTTCCAGGTTTTAATAATGTGTTGAACAGTTCTTAACCCAATTTTAGTAGCTTCATCAATCTCCTTAGTTGTTTTCTTTGTTTGATGCAGGCCAATAATTTTTCTGAAACAGAGTAACATATTTTCCACAACCACAGGATATGTCTTCTGACATGGTTGTTTAAGAAATAAGAAGCTGCCCACTGCATCAGTTAGGGTTCTATAACTGATGCCAGCTGAAACATATTAATCACTGCGGTAATTATGAGCAGTATGGAGACATTTTATGTTATTTTTCAAGTTGTTTTTTACATTTGAAAACTGGTCACCATTCACTTCCATTGTTTGGAAGATTGTGCAACTGTGAAAACTGTGAAACTCCAGCAGTGTTTTGCAGACTAACAAAATAAACCTGACCCTCAATCAGCATGAGGGTGAGTAGATAATGACTGATGTTTCATTTTTGGGTGAACTATCCCTTTAGTGCTCCCTTGGAATTATACAGTTTTATCTGACATTTTTTACATTTACATTTTACATTTTTACATTTTTCTTATTCTGTGACCACTGTAGTAACATTATGTGAGGTGTTTGTTCAGTTGCGGTATGCAATTTTGGGCTTTTTATTTAGAAAACAAAAAGTTTCTGTCGGCGAAGACAAACTCCAAAGGTGACAGAGGTTAAAGGAGCAAAGAAGAAATGAGAAAATGTCTCACAACACGATATTTATAAGAAACCTGAGGATCGAGGATTTTATTGAGGGCCTTGTGAAGGACAGCAGTACAGAGGACAGCCAGGTTCAAGTTGTTAGTCTGCAGGTAATGATAAGAGAGAGCAGCACTAAAGGATGGCTTCAGGTTTTTTCCTGTGACAGGAATAAAGGTTACAGACTTCAAAAAAATCCCAAACCCATCCTTTAGTGTTTGCCTCTTAATGTTATGTTAGCATTTGCTGCCAGCAGGGTGGAGGAGCACCAGCCAAATATGAAAGTGACTGCTAGATTCACTCATTCATTCATTGCCCGTAAACACCTATCCTTGAAGGGTCGCGGGGAGCTGGAGCCTGTCCCAGCTGACACTGGGTGAGAGGCGGGGTACACCCTGGACAAGTCGCCAGGTCATCACAGGGCTGATTGCTAGATTTCAACCACAAAATAAGTATTGAGGTCCAGCCCAGACAGCTAGTTGACTCAATCATGATCAGAACTCACTTGTCAATCAGGACATGAAAGCATGTTTTGATACCATCAAATAACTAATTAAAACCAAACTGACAAGAAAAACATGGAGCAAACATCAGCGTGATAAGAATTACCGAAAATGACAGAAAGCATCTTTGGGAAAAATGTATTTGACGTGTGCTTTGATGTTGAACAAAAAACTTGATCATGTTGGAAACCCAACAACTGACAAGTTCTCCAAGACTCTCCAACAAACAAGAGCTGAAGGAGCACACAGGCCCTCAACACCTCTAATGACTCGCAGCTCAAAGAGAGGAGCTCCTTATATGACTGCACAGAGGTGAGATGGAAGCCTTTGTGCAAGAGATGGAAAAAACTACTCAGATCTAGCATAAATCAAATCAAATCAAATTTTATTTATATAGCGCCAATTCACAACAAAGTTGTCTCAAGACACTTTACATATAGAGTAGGTCTAGACCACACTCTATAATCATATTTACATCCGACAATTGAAACAATCCCCACATGAGCAAGCACTTTGGCGACAGTGGCGAGGAAAAACTTCCTTTTAACAGGCAGAAACCTCGGACAGATCCAAGACACATGGTGGGCGGCGACCTGACGGCACCGGTCGGATTTGAGAGGGAAAAGGAGAAGGGGAAGAAAGAGAGGAGGGGGGAGGGGTGGAGGGAGAGAACAGAACAGAAGCAGAGAGAACAGTAGCAACAGAACATCAACAGTAAAACTATGTGTAGGGAATGGTAGTACATATAAATGTGTAAGCTGTATGTAAATAATAATACTCATACTAGATGTTACAGTAATGATATCGGAATTAATAAGCAAAAGCATTAATAGCTGTACTTAAGTACTACATTTAATATGTTATATATTCATTCATTCATTGTCCATAACCGCTTATCCTTGAAGGGTCGCGGGGGGGATGGAGTCCATCGCAGCTGACAGTGGGCAAGAATATGTTATATAGCATATACCATATAGTGTATACAGTATAAGACATCTCTAAAATATTCTGCAAAGTAACAAGCAACTCCAGCTATGATGTGAATACAGCAGAATTAACATATGATATCTTACATACATGGAAGTACTAAAGTCTCAGTATGTGAAAATTGTATTGCAAATGCACTTACTGCCTTCACACCTCAGCTTTATCCACACAAGGTTTGATAAAATCCTACATCTCTGAATGCCGTATGGAGCCTATTCTCACAATCCCTTATTCACAGAAATGATATTAAAATATAAGAATGGAAGTGTGATATTATTCATCGAGACGCATAATGCATGCATTGCAACCCCGAAAGCTGACGTGTCAAAAAAATTCAGTACAATTTCAGGGGTAAAAAGGATTACTTGAGAACGGATGTTCCTGCAGGAGAGCAATCTGAGCGACGGGGCCCGGCTCCATGTTCTTACACATCTCCCCATTCCAGAAGTCATTTTCACTTCCAGTGCAGGATGCATAATGTATGACAGGGTTAATCAACTTGAGACAAAGAGGGGAGGGAGCCATTTGGCTAGAACAGCCTGCCCTCTGTGGGCCAGCTCCCCTGCCTTCATCACTACACTGTAAAAATAGACTTTTTGTTTTAACTTAAAAAAAAAAACAGTTGGTGTCCAGGCTGCCTGATTTTAAGTTGACTGAATCTGAAAGGACAGGTTGGGGTAATAAACTTTTCTAGTGAAAACAAACTTTTTATGATTGAAGTTGTACTTGAGAAATCATGTTCAATAAGCTTAAGATATTAAGTTGAACCAACAGCTCCTCAGTCACACTGATGAATACAAACAAATTTGATTTCCATTTTCATTTTCTCAGTTTGAAGAGGCAGGTCTTCATTTCACACAAAGAACTTCTAGCTGCAGCTGCCTTGAATTGATTACATTTTAAGAATTGAATACTAACCTTCATCATGGTTCACAGTGTTTTTGAAAACAAGCAGCCATGACTTGTCTTAGGCTGCTTTCACAACTAAAATTCTGGATGAAGGTCCAAACAGAGGATCATATTTTTGAAACGCTGTTTACATTTGGTCTGATTAGTTTTGGTTTCACATCGCAATTATCTAAGGGAACAAAATAACTTTACTCTTGAAAAGTATCCACATTTTTCAGTTGTTGCTTCATGTAATTTTGTAATTACCAGTGATTGGTCGAAAAGTCCAAACCATCCATAAGTGTGTTCACATTAGAAACAAACCGAACCATGGTTCAGTTTAATCCGGACTGAGACCACCTCTTTTTGCTGGACCACAGTCTGGCTTTTTGGTCCGGACTGTGGTCTGCAGAAGGTTTCACACCTGTGATTATGGTCTGGATCAAACTGGATCAAATTCTAACTGTGTATTAGAGACTGTGTATCATCATACATGTTTTCTTCAAACTGCAAAAAAGAATGCTCTTGGGAAAGTTTGAACTCGTACACAATGCATGCTGGGAAGTCTGCTCATGTTGAGCATGTTTCAGGAAGTTAATTCAATGAGTTGAACAAGTACATTCATTCAACTTATAATTTCATTTTTAGTCAAAAGACTAAATCAGAAGAACTCATGTTTATAATTACTTCATGTTCTGAAAAGAAATTTTAAGTTTAAAGGATAAATCTGTAATATATTTACTGTAATAAGTCATAAAATTGCCATAAAATTTATTTATTTATTATATTTAGATTAAGAAAACATGTTAAGTTGAAATACTCACTTCTCTCTACAGCCACGGTGTCCTTTGAAATTTCTATTTTGGCCTGTATCTTGTGTTATTGTTTTCCTGTTTCACGTTAAAGTTTAAATTAATGCTGAATGTTTGCCATATGAGTCAGTGTCTGTTTATGAGTCATAAGAAATCATAATAATCTTCTTGAAGGAATAAATGTTTATAACTGTTAAACTGAGCAAAATGTTAATGGAGTTTGGCAGCAGTGAGACAGACAGCCAATGAAGTCCAACTCCAGAGTATTTTCAGAACAACGGCCTTTGGTTTTTGGGTTAATGAGCTTAAATTTACGTTGACAGTCAATTGACAGTTATAAACAGCTGATCACCTGACAGTCCTTGAGTCTGGGGAGGAGGGAGCAAGGGGAAACAGCTCGCTTCAACCATAGATCGTATATTAAATAGAATTCCAAGCTCTTTATTATGTTCCAACTCGCTATTTGGACTGCAGGACTCAAATGTGCAATTGTTACATACTGTTCCTTTCATTAACTTTGATTGAATTAAACTTGTATATTCATGTGCAGTTAAAGAGAAAAGATTAGTTGATTCCACTAAATTCCTGTATGATTTTTTTACAGTGTGTTCATCGAGCTCTTCTCTCCCTCCACTGGCACCTGTGCACATCCTCTTTATCTGAACTCGACCTCTTCTCTTCACAAACTGTCCTCACCTCCGAAAAACAAGGAGCTGCATCACGAGGGAACCCCCAGCAGCCATCAATCTTGATGTTCTTCTACAGCCACAAATTATTTGTATTGTCTCAGTCAATTACTCTCCCATTCATCTTCCCGCAGAGCTGTCACAATTCTGTGTGTGTATGTGTGTGTGTGTGTGTGTGTACACAAATACATGCTTGCGCAATGCACATATGTGTCAGTGTTTGTGTGGGCAGCCTCGTCCCTCGTCATTGTCCTCAATACTCCTGATCAATACCGCCCAGTGCCAGCTCCACCCCACCCCCCCCCCCCCCCCCCCCCCCCCCCCCCCCCCCCCCCCCCCCCCC
>JAJHUR010110729.1:3697-27772 GCA_027495735.1 Lutjanus campechanus | reverse complement strand
GACTAGCTGATGTATGAGGATGGATTACTATAAAACACTCGTACACACATGCACACACCACACACAAAAGTCATCTTCTAAAAAACATGGCAGACTTCAAATAGTCATTCTGACACAATATATTATAAACCTTTTACAAATAAAAGCTTTATAAGCATTGCTCAATTCATAAATATATGCAGCAAAAATACAATACAATAAATCTCTTTTTAGGAATCAAGACAGGACATAAAAATATGTAGAAATCTTCACTAGACATTAGGATCAGAAGATCTGATTCTTCAGAAGTGCTCAAGTTATTTAGCTAAAACAGCAGAGCCACAGAGCCGGCAGAGTTTGACCAGGTTGTAGCAATCAAAAAAACAAACTCTTGACTATATGCTAACACTTCTAAAGCTAAAACATTGGGGCAGCAAATAGGTTCATAATTTCTCTTTATTCACCCCAAACAGCTAATACAACGCCTGCACAGATGTTAGGTGTAAGCTAGCCACCAATGCACTCACCATGGATGTATAATAAGATCCAGATATTGTGCTGCCATTCAGCCTTACGTCCAATTTTGTCCAGTACTGCGGCCTAAAAGCCCCATTAACCACCATCATAAAAGAAACGTCATAAAACTGTTGACTTTTTTGGCATATACAACAGGCTTGTTGGACTGAACAGGCGCCATCTTTGGGTGCGGTATTCAGGCTTTATTAATACATCCATGGTATCCATATGTTTCGTTTGATGTCAGTTCACCACATTCACACGGCGGCCATTTTCCTCTGACCTCACAATCAGAGTGGGGAGTTCAAATGTCGCTACTGTTACATAATAGCTAATATTAGCATTCATCCACTTAACTAACATTACCAACATCATTACTGCCACACAAAACACTCACTGCTAAAGTGCTGAAGTAAAGTATGAAGTTTTGAGTTGGACATAATCTGTATGAACACAGAAATTTCTGAGGTTGGGTGATGATCGCAAGACAGTTAACGTTAGCATTAGCCAACACTTCAAGCTTGATTACAAATACTGTTTTACTTCCAGTTTAAATAAATGCATATATTTCAATGTATGTATTTAAAAATTAATTTAGGCCTTTCCTATCCTATTGTGTAAACTTATCAAACAGTAACATTAGCTATGAAGTGGCTGAATGCTAACATTACCTTCAGTAGCTAATGGGTTATCAAATAAGTTGTTTTAGCTTGAAATATGGTCTGATGTCCCTCCAGATTTTCACTATCCATTGTCTTTTCAGTCGCTGATCAATCAGGATGCAGTGAAATGATAACGATTTGTCAGATTCCTTATGTTTTATATGACTTGCGTGACATCGGGGGAAAATGTCCGCTGTGTGAATATGCTGAGTAGGTGTTGCCTTGACTTGACTACCTTTATACTTTAAGCTGTTTTTTATGTTTCTGGGAATCTTACAATTGTATGATAGAGTACAGTTATCTATTTTGTGTCTTGAAAGCGGTATCTACTAGTACAAGTATTGTATGGAAATTCAAATTCTGGTATCATGACAACTCTGTAATGCAGGGTAGCAAACAACTTGTGCCGCTGTTGGTTTTGTATAGAACATCAGCTGCTTTAGTTAAAAATGGCCATGCCTTGTGCCGTGCGCCTTTATTACATGCTGATGAAGGAATGAAGAAAACTAGCAAGGCTTCAAACTTTGACACTTCAGTCTGCTCATACAAAAAGAGTGTATTTGTACTGTCCACAGAGCTGTTTTCCGATCTGGACATCTATCTGGATCACAAGCAACCTCCAAAGAAGAACCATAAAGGGTTCTTCTGCTTGCCCCCATAAGACAAGCCTTTTTGGTTTCTGGTAGAACCTTTTGGTTTCCACTTAGAACCCTTTCAGAGTGTTCTACCAAAACCCAACATAAAGGGTTATACCAAGAGCCACCTGTGAAAGGTTTCACCAAGAGCCCCGTATGAGGGGCTCTACAGAGAACCCTGCTATAGTGTAATGGTTCCACCCAGAATTCTCTCTGGTATTCCAAGGATTTTATCTAGAACCCACCAAGGGGGTTTTACCGAGAACCTTTTTATATTCCAAGGGTTTAATTTCAAACCCAGCATGGGGGTTCTACCATGGACATTTTTAGTTTCAAAAGTTTTATCTAGAGCCCACCAAGGGGGTTCTACCCAAAACCTTTCTTTTAGTTCCAAGGGTTTTATCCTAGAATATACCCAGGGGGTTCTACCGAGAACCTTTATTTAGTTCCAATTGTTTTATCTACAACACAGGGAGTTCTACTAAGAACCTTTTTTTAGTTCCAAAAGTGTTATCTAGAACATACCCAGGGCGTTCTACTGGGAACAGTTTTTTAGTTCCCAAGGCTTTATCTAGAACTCACCAAGGGGGTTCTAGAGAACCCTTTTATATTAAGGTACAAAGAACCTTTAACAAACCCTTTACAAAAGCGTTCAAGGATTTCAACAAAACTTGAAGAACTCTTTCTTCCAAAAACAGTTCAGAAAAGGGTTCTTAATGAAACACAAATTTTAGAAAAAGCAAATGGTTCTGGGCAGAACCTCATCTCATCAGGAACAACCCTTTTGAAAGCCTCATTTAGAGTGTAGCATCCAGTTAGCAGCTAGCACTGTTTAGCCAACATGGCTGAGACAGAAACCTGGGACATCCAAACTCTCTTGATCAGTGGCTCGTTATAACATCCCACTGAGGCCGTGATTTTCAAAGTCTGGGTCGGCACATTTAAAACACATGAATTAAAGACAACATGCGAAATCATTTTTGCATATAACTTTTCAAATTTCTGTTATGCATAGCTGCAACATTTTTCAAATAAACTGCTGTTTAAAATTGAACTAAATGAATATCTGAGATGAAAATGTGACCGCCCAGAAAAGTTTCAAAATCACTGCACTGCAGTCAGTCATAAAAAATCAATACATGTCAACAAACAGTTGCACTAGTAGCATAATTAATTAACATCTAGAAACCAAAGTGCAGTAAATGTTAAATATTAAAGGAGAATACTGCAGATTTTGACATGTGCTTGCAAAGTTTAGTTAAAATATAGGCCACAGGTCAAAATCAGTGCTATTATTGTGATTGCAATGTTATACTCACTTATTATTGTGATACACCTCCTGGGAATGTGCCTCAAAGTCCACAAAAGTTACTATATATAAGGAAAATGTCTAAACTGTGCCATGGCAGGCAGCTCCATTGTGTCATACCGTTGCAGACATCATGCAAAAGACCTGTTTGACTTCAAAGCAGGTCTTGTCGACTTTTTCAACCATTAAAACATTTTGGAAACCCAAACTAGGTCAATTATCTTCATCTGTGAAACAAAAAGAAAAGATGTTCTCTTCCCACAGAGAGCAGGTTTGTGACTCAGTGGTTTTAACCCAGAGTTTTGACAGACGCTGCAGTAGAAACTGGCTGCTGACAGAGAAGGACAGAATGAGGCAGAAACAGAGGAAAAAAACATCATTTTGGCTTTTTAAATGGCTGTCAGTAGAGCGCCATCGTCGTCGTCGCTCACTCCTTCTTCTGATTGGCTAACAGGGAGGCCTCCCATCGCTGCGCCATTGCGTTCTGTCGTCGGGGCACGGAAGAGAGGGAGGGGGGGAACTGGAGGGAGGGGGGAGATTCAGCTAAACCACTGGAGTCAAGATGGATGGACAGATGGATAGTTTCGTGGTGGGATGGATTATGGGATGGATGGATGGATGATTGATGGGCGGGGCAAAAGGAGAAATGCACAGAGGTGGAGGGATTATTGGACGGATGATTGATGAATGAGTGATGATGAAAAAATGAGCCGAATAATGAAAATATTTGCTAAATTGTGAACCAGTGGATTAAAAAATTAATCAGTCCAACTGATTAACAAATCAGAAAGTTCACAATTAATAACAAATGAATGAATGAGTAAAGGAAGAAGTCAATTACCAAACATGAAAATTCCAAAAGAAAAACTACATATGACATGATATGATATACACAGTGTAACAGTATACAGTCTAAAAGTCATATTTACACATTTGCTTCGGGAGGATATGAAATGTGTGAGAGAATATTACTGTAAGGGAATAGAGTATTATTATGAAGTCAGACCAGGGGTCTGCAGCCTCCAATATCAAAAGAGCCATTTTTGGCCAAAAAAGAAATCTGTCTGCAGCCACAGCTAGTAGTTTCTCTAGTTTCTTCTGAGACTTTTCTTTTGGCATTCTTTTGGATTTGACATCCATAGCTGGTCTAGGGAGACTCACCATTTTGAAGAAATGGCGCTGAGCCATAAACGGAGACTATAGGTGAGAGCAATCCATCTGGGTGCGTCATGATTCTGCCCCCTTTTTGGGTGAAAACAGCCACTCTTAACTGCATAAAATAAGAAAACTTACACCACTGTTGAGCTATTAGATGCCCAAATCCTGTGGGCAGTCAGGTGACGATCAATCAGTCAGTTTAGGCCAACAGCAAGGATAAATGAAAATTAAAATGTTAAAAAGAACAATTATTAATTTCCTTCTATTTTTCTGTCAAAGCCACAGGGAGCCACTGGAGAGAGACAACAGAGCTGCATGTGGCCCCAGAGCTGTGGTTAGATGTTTCTTCAGTGGTGCACTGTATATGTTACTGTATTTAAGGCTGCACTCATTAATATCTGGATGCAAACAACTGATCAATATGGAGCCTTTTAGCGTTGAACTTGGAGCATTTAGCAGCTAAGGTACCAGATGTTTTTCTCACAAGATGCAAAAAGGAAACTGAATATTGGACTGCCGTTTTGTCAGGTAAGCCAAAACACAAACCCAAATACATGATCATGTTGCTTTTCACTACAAACACCTGTCATTGCTCTCACCAAAGCCACCAGACTCCAATTACAAAAACAAACTTTTTATGCCAGTGTAACACGCTAACATGCCGTCTCGCTCAGAACAGATACAGATGTTGCAGCATGAAACTTTGCCTCTATATAGATAGACAGATACTGTAGACAGAGTTTGTGTGTGTGTGTGTGTGTGTGTGTGTGTGTGTGTGTGTGTGTGTATACATGTGTATGTGTCAGCCAACCTTGTGGTCACAAGACAAACTGGATCGTTCCATTTTACGGGTCCTGGAGGGGGACGATGGGGAGGAAACACATCTGTCTGGAACCTCTGGCACTGGAATAAAAACAAAAGGCAACAAAAAGACCATTTAATCACATCAGGAAAAGAATGACCTTATCATATTAGCATTTAATACAGTTATCTGCAGACTGAAACCATAATCCTTATATGTTTTATTTTTTGGAAAGTTTTATATGTATTTCTTTCTCTTTCCAAGATCTTTTTTATTGAGATTCTCAACAAAATTTCCCCGGGTTGGGAGAATATATTCCATATTATTATAAAATGTACATCAATGTAAGACGACAGCAAAAAAATAACACATCTCTAAAAGTTTTCCTAAGAGCCACTGACTGAGATGTGTATCATCTACAATTTAAGGCCGGACATTATCTCTCTAAGCCACTGAGTAAGCAACCTTCCACTTGACCTTTGCACGTCTGGCCAAAAGCAAGGCAGAGGCAACGATGCAGTGCTCGACAAATGTCAAATGAAGATTGTCTCTGTCAGTAATGCCAGGCAGGGCATGTGGGCCCTATGAACCACCTTAAATTGCACAAGGCAGTGTCTTGCTGTGTGTATTTCTAATCCACACAGCACCACGGGGCACCAGTCACCAGGTGATTCTGCTCATTTATAGAGCTGATAACCTCATGGATTTATAACATGAAGCTTCTTATGTGTTCCTGGATAAACGGGTCATCGCCTCCTCTGCTACAGATAAATTAAAAAGATGGCCCTGTCAGATTATCTGTGTGTGTCTATTTCGTACACACAGCTCTGTGCCAATGATGTAAAAAGTGTCCACTCGTCTCCCTCCCTCTCCCAGCTTAAAACAGCTGACAAATATGTGGAATAAGTTTGTAATTTCACACAAACAGCAGCGAACATGTAACTCATCAGCGTCCTGTCCCATCGTGCCGTCGTGCCGTCGTACTTTAAATTCAATCAACACAGGCAGAGACTGAATCTGTCTGGACAGGAAGGGTGCGCTACATTCACAAAACAAGACAAAACACCACCACTGCATGCAGCACAATAATCGTTTTGTTTCGATTATCTTGTTTTAATGATCGTGGGAAGCTAAAACCATAATAGAAATTATTAATTTATATAATTTTAAGTTTTATACATAGTGTTCAAAAGGGCCTCTGCTAATAAGAAACACTTGGCCACGCCCCTCCAGTTTCTGGTCAAGTGGGATTCATCATTCAGCTCACCTGATAAGAAAAGATTTGGATGGTTAAGAACATTTATTTTGATTTTTTCAAGATTTTTTCTAAGGAGTCGAACCAAAATATAAGAGACTATTTAAGGCCCAATGACACCAACACAGCTGAGAACTGGCTCAGGTTTTGTCATTTTTTTGCAGTCTGCGACCACATTTGTGTTCCCAACCTCCTGATTGCATATTTTCCTGAATATCAGTCAATATATTTGGGCATCCATAGTGCTAACGATAAATACAAGCACTGGTTCAGTTGGTTCAGTCTTGGTTGGTGTCCAGTTGATTGAAAACTCCAACTGACAAGTATTTAAAGTGAATCCTTTAAGCTGAACTACAACACAATAGGAATGTTGTTCATGTCTCTGATATTTGTATAAGTGTGTTTGACTCTACGTACCGTTGTAACTGATGTTATCGCTCAGGCCTGGAGACACCAGCACAGTGTCGTACCTCTCTCTCCCTCTCCTCCACTCCTCCTCCCTCCTCCTCCTCCACATCTCCTCCCTCTGCCTCCTCCACTCCTCCTCCCTCTGCCTCACCATGCGGATCTCCTGCTCAACCAGCGACTGGCTGCTGAGGGAGCGCAGCTTGAAAAACGGATTGGACGAGAAGGTGCTCTCCTGGTTTTCCACGGACACGGGGGCGGAGCTTAGGCAGAACTCGGAAGCGCTGCGAATGATGAGATTGGAGGTTTCCACGACGATGACGTTGGCCGAAGGCACCGTGTCCAAGCTCGACGGCCAGTCGGAGAGGCCCCCGATCGCGGAGGAGAGCAGGCGGTTCCTGGAGGCGGAGCCAGCGCAGTCGGGCTCCAGGATAATGACGTTATTGGCCGTCATTTCATGGTAGACAGAGCGGGAAAGGGAAGAGGAGCAGGAAGGGGATGGAGAAATGGACAAGGTGGGGGTACGGCAGGCTGGAGGTCTGGGTGGAGATCGTCCTGTCTGCAGGGTGGTTGGTCTGAACACAGAACAACAGAAAAATAACAGTTAACAAGTTTATTTTTGACTCTTTGACTTTATATGGTTCATATTAGAAAGGAACAATGTTATGTAACTGCTCTGCAGTTCCTCTCAGCTCTATGGGGCATTTTAAATCTGGCAACCACTTGCCTGAGCAGGCAAGAGGTAAAAAAAAGAATTAAACTATTGAACTATTTTGATTATCAGTTAATCATTAAAGTAATTTATCATGCTAAATGATGGAAAATGCTGTTTTCAGCCTCTTAAATAAGAAGATTTCAAGCTTTTTTAAAAGTTTATTATCATTTTAAACTGAGTATCTTTGGGTTTTGGTCTGACAAAAGACACTTAAGACATCACCTTGGACTTTGAGGAACTGGGATGGACATTTTATAGACGCTGCAGCCGTAGATTTAACATGACAATTGACTTTAGTCTTTGTTTTTATTTGATAACCAGTAAAATAAAACAGTTAATACAGGGATGAGTAAAAATTGGCTTCAGGCAAGTAGGTTTCAGACTGAGGTCTGGACAAGGGGCCTTGTAACATTAATGGCTGGAGCCGCAAGCCACCTTCACCTCCATGCCTTTTCAAGCCAACCTAGAGTCAGTCATGGCCACCGCCACGGAGGAAACATGCCAGGCGAGGGCCAGCTAGCGTCAGCTCTCTGGTGAGGATGCTTTTCCTCGTGGATACTGTTTGGTGCACTTATATCACATCTACGCAGGCGAAAACTGATTTGGACGCTGACTGCCATGGCAACAGTGTAAGTAGGGATACCACAATACCGTGGTCATGTGATGGCTGTCACAACTTGTATTTTGAAGGGTCAATCTCACAATGCGTTTAAGATCAGCACCTGAATCTATGAGTATACCTGTGGATCAGGGCTGCCAGGAATACAGACTCTGATTGGTCGACAGACTTAACCCAATCCTGTCGCCATCTCACGGGAATATGTAGCCTTTTCACCGCAGTAAAGGTCAACTCTCCCAACCAGCAGCAAACAGGAAGTTGACACAGTTACTGACTCGCTGGTGAAGTGAGATAAAAGGATGGTAAATCCTCCGCACTCCACTGTAAATAATAGTTTATATTTACATATACATATATATATAATGACTTATATTTACTCATCCATTTAAACTCATAAAGAGACTACTACTTGCATTTCATTCTACAACCCATGAACCTATGAACCTTGTACCTTGAATTTTAGATTTTCATTCATCAGGGGGCAAAAAACACGTCCTCGAACAAAAACTGATATTGTTCTGTGTCTGTTGGATGTGCAAATAGGCAACTGCTTGCTGATGTGTTAACCATAACGACATTCAAACAACTTTATAATACGTCAGCACTGTGTTTCCCTGGCATTGAGTTGCCCCAAAAACATCAGTGTCCCCAAATTTTAGAGCTAGTGACAGATTAAGGACTTACCACATACAAACAATGGAGTATTTATCAAGTCTTTCCATATGGCATCATCCATTTAATTAGCTGTGGACAGTACTGAGTGGATCAGATGTGTTTCTCACTATAGACACGATAATACTGGCACAGTATATTTAACTCCACATAGTAACAATGATATTTTATACACATTTATTAAGGCTTTCATTACGAAACATTTGCCGGAATGAGTTGTGGAAAATTCACTGACTTACAAGGTTCGCATAGAGCCGTTTAGTTACTGCCATCTTGTGGCACTTTTATGTTACTACAAAATAGCTTGGCTGAGACAATGTCAAATACATCTACAGTAACACTTTAGATGACTAATCCAGAAAAGAGAGGTGTTGAAAATAGCCAGATTATACTGCTGAATTTATTAAATCAGAGAGATGAAATATACATTATGCTTAGCCTTTATTTGTTTGTGCTGACCATGCCCTGTTTACATCTGCCATTATTTGAGACCCGCCTTTTACTTCACTACCTGTTTTTATTTGAGGAACTGCAGCATAAGTTATAGTTATTAGATATAGTTAGGATCCATTCAAAACCCCTAAATCCTCTGTAAAAATGCTTTAGGTAAACAGGGGCCCACGTTCTGTTCTCTTCCAGAGGTTACATGTACAGCTTGTGATGGGTCACATCCATGAGGTCTTAAATTTATTATGTGGTGAAAAGTACATCAACCCATTCCTCCTCCTAAGCTGCTCCAACCTCATGTTTCTCTACACGTAAAACCCAATCTATAACACTCTTCTTACTGTGCCACAAAGACTGCATTATACTGATGTGAAGGATTCTACAAAAGCAATAGCCTGAAGGACCTAAAAGGAGCTCACTGACTTGAAGAGGAAGAGCGCGACCACGTTCCTTGTTAGTTACCTGGGTATAGTCAGGCCCTGTGCAATCATCCCCCTCTCCCTGCGGTGTCGTTCCTCTCTCTCCAGAGTAAGTCGGATCTCTCTCTCCACCGCAGTCTCTTGCTCCTCCAGGGGGCTGCGGTAGGACGAGTCATCCAGGCCCGAGTCCTCTGAACTGGGGGACAGGGTGGAGGACAGGGGGGGCTCCCTAGGCACTGGTGGATGGATCTCCCTTCGAGAGGAATGGAGGACACGCAGCTTATGTCAAGATGAACGGAAACTAAGAGCTGTGTTTCCATTTAATGTCAAGATGTTTCTGAACAATCTGCTTCCATCAGCCTTACACCATCTTCCTTTTTTGGTATGACAACTTCTCCACTTCATCTAAGCGTAAAAACATTTTTTGCAAAGTGGCTTTTCTCTGAATTTCTGTCCATACAACAGGTAGATGTGCACTAAATGTCTGACATGCAATAATGCATTATAGCTGTGGAACCAGACCAGTCTACGAGCTCATGTTTCATTCGCTCTCACCACAGTCTCGTTCAGATAGCCCTGGAGGTCTTCATACCAATCACAGCCATTTCTTTAAAGGAGAAATCTGTAATATATTTACTGCAATAAATCATAAAATGACTACAATGTGTCATCAGAGATCAAGGAAACATGTTAAGTTGAAAAACTCACTACTCTGACATCAACGCTGCAGCCATGGTGTCCTCCTTTGAAATTTCTGTTCGGGGCCAGACTGTTTTAGTTTAGTTAGTTAGTTTAGTTTGGTGTTAATCAGAGTTCAAATTGATGCAGAATGTTTGCTGCATGAGTAAGTGTCTGTTTATGAGTTTTAAGAAATCTAGTTGAATCTTGCAGAAGCTGTAGATGTTTATAAAAGTTAAAATGAGCAAAATATTAATGGAGTTTGGCAGCAGTGAGACAGGCAGACACTTAACTCAGCATCCAGAGTGTGTTATTTCAGAGCAGTGGGCTTTTGTTTTCGGGATAACGGGTTTAACCTTACATTGACAGACAACTGACTGCTGATCAACTGACAGTGGAAGACTCGTCCTCCCTTGTTATTGTCAATTTATGATGTTGCGTGTGTCCTGCAGTCCTGCAGAGCTCCTGAAGCCTGCAGAAGAGCTTCCTCAGGTCCTGGGAGGAACTCACTTCAACCACAGATCATATATTCAATAGGATTTCAACCTATTTAATAACCTATGGCTTCAACCGGCTATCTGGACTACTGTGCTCATTTTTGCACATTCAATCGCTATATATTGCCCCTTTAATATGGGACTGGCTTGATGTGAGGAATGTCAGAGGAGCATCATTGGTCCAGATTTTAGAAGTCACATGTCAAATGTTTCAAGTGCAACACCCCAGGATCATGAAAATCACATCAAAGTGTCAGGCTATGCAGTACTGATCAAATATGAATCTAGACTGTGTTACTGAATTGTCTACTTCTCTCAGATGTCTCCACAAACACATTGTATTGTCCTGTTCAGCTGTAATTTGACCAAGAATCTATTTTCTACCGCTGGAAAACAGGCCGAGCACCGGCCCAACTTGCATGTATCACTCAGTGATCTGTCACACATTTCTTTGCTTTGATCGGTTGTAGGTCCATCTAATAACAGAAGCATTGTGGTCTGCACCTGTTAATAACACCCCTTGGAATCTGAAAATGAACTGATACTTTGCGGACTAATTTGCATTTGTGAATTAGTCTGGAGATGCCAGGCTACAAGAATCTATGAAAACTGTGAAAAATGTCCATCATACTTTCTTAAGTCTAATGAGACATCTTCAAATGTCTTCTTTTGTCCAACCAATAGTGCAAAACCCAAAGATATTCAGTTGACTTTCTATTTTACTGTCACATAAGGCAAAAGAAAGCAGTAAGTCATCACATTTAAGAAGCTGGGGCTAGAGATAATGTTGGCTTTGCTTGAAAAATGACTTAAATGATTATGCAGTTAGTAAAATTGAATTCCTTTTTTGTCTATCAACTAATCACTCAGACCAGGTTTCACCAACAAATATTAATGCACCTTAAAAACTAATCTCAGTTTAGTAAATCCAAGTCTAGTGATTTAAACTAAAATTAAATAAAAGTTTGATGAGTATGGAGATGCTTGCCTCACTTCACTAGCTAAATCAATAACAAAACATGAAATTGTTTGCTAGCTATCTAAAAAAAAAAAGAGAAAAGTTACATTATTTGTGAGCCAACTAAAATGTTGCATTGCTTGTTAGCTGTCTAAAAAGTTAACAAAATGTTAAACTGTTTGCTAGTGAGCCAAAAAACAAAACAAAACATGGTTTGAAAGCTAACTTAAACATTAACAAAATATTTAATAATTTCCTGGCTAGCTAAAAGTAATAAAGTAAGAAAAGCAATCTAAAAAATAAACACTTTGTCTTTGTTTGCTAGCTAGCTAAAAAGTCTATTCGGTATGGCTTGGCAGAGAAGCTCTCATTCTCCTCTGTGAAATTGTTTTGGCCAAATTGTCAACTGGAGTGAAAGAAAGAAGAGATGCATCATAAAGCTCTCCCGTAACTTTCTTCAAGGAACTTGATTATTTTCTTCAATCCATCTTAAAAATGCAGCTACACTAGGAGTTAAACATCCTTGGTGGTTGAAAGAGAGGTTTAAATTTATTCTTTAAACTCATTTATAAGTTTGGTGCAACATAATTTAAAGTTAACCATTTAATCTGTTTTAAAAATGAATCCTTGTTGGTACAACCCAGCCTTTATCAAGCAGTTGTTTCAGCTGTACAGCATGATCTCTAATAAAGCACTCCATTCAAACTAAGGACTGATGGTCTGATTGATTAAATCATGTGCAGAAAAAGGAAAATAAAATGACTAAAGAACTCAGGCAGCAGGCTGATTCTCATAGAGTTTTGGTTTAATAGAAGTTGTGTTATACTAGTTATGAAATTGGCTACAACAAAATCAGCTGTGTAGTGAAAGAGCAACACAACAACTTGCACTTGAAATTGATTGATAAAATGTTAAGTTGTTGCATAAATTGGTTCAAATTTTGAATTAGTATACGCAGTAAAAATACCTGCAGTATTTCCTACCTGTGTTTGAGTCGGGGGCTGCGGGTGGGGGGGTACAGTGAAGTGTGGGTGCCCTGGAAGCTGCCCTGAGCTCTGAGCCCTGGTTTGGGGATTGGCTGACCTTTGACCTCCTCCTCCATCTTCTTCCACTGCCGGCGGGCCAACAGGAAGTCCACATGCTCAGTGGAGACGTTTTCGCTGTGGGTGTCCTGGTGGACACAGAAATCCACAGGAAGCTGACGGGAGAGATGAGGCTCAGGATCAGATGACCAAACGTACAGGACATATTCTATAGGACATATTCTGATGATTCTGTCTGCACAGTAACATCATGTGACCTATTATCTGACAGACCTTTGCCATGAACAATCTACAGTGGCCCACAGGCTGAGTGCAAACTCTGCCGCATCAAAACTGGATGCACTTCATTGACATTCACCACCCAACCTTCACACATGACTAGCCACCAGTGTCTGGGTTACACTACTATATTACTTTTAGCAGTAACAAAGTAAAATAGCATATTTTAATAGGATTTCAGCAATATTACTACATATATTATGTCAAGTAAATCCACACTGAGTCATTACCACCAAGGTGTGGCAGGAGGTGGAGGAGTATTTCAAAATTTGGTCACAGTGAGCTGTGAACTTGATTTGTCATTATTTTAACAGCCATTCACTTTCACTTGAATGAATTTATAATTTTTTTTAAATACAACTTTTGGGGTTTCTAAAACAGAGATATAAGTTTGTCTAAAGAAGAAAAGTGAATTATCTCAACAAAAGATTAGTAGTTTTTAAAACTTATTCAAAACCTCAAAATTACGAGTTGTCTCAACTTTTTAATAGACTTGCAGCAATGTTTTGCAAAAGCCAAACAGAGCCAACGAGCTGCATGTGGCTCCGGAGCCGCAGGTTGCAGACCCCCAGTCTAGGCTATTTAATTGTTCTATATCATCACACCACTGTTCATTTAAGAGCCAAAGTGTCCACATTGTTGAGTTGAAAATCTTTGAGCTTTTCAGAAAGATGCTGTTATCGTCACTGTTACTCCTTTGCAGGCAACCTGTCATATATTAGACGGGGACTCATCACCCTGGTAACCAAGAAAATGGAGCCTTTTCATTGTTTTCCTTTTCCTTGACTCAGCTCATGACTGTGCAGGAGCCAAGATGTGTGTGTGTGTGTGTGTGCGTGCGTGTGTGTGTGAACCTCTGTGGTTTGAAGTGTAGTTTCTCTCCTGTGTTGCTGTTTGAACTCTGAGGTCTCTGCTTTATTTACGCCTGCAGCTGATTGGAGTCGTGTCAAGTCACTGCTGGTGAAAACCCAACATTTCCAGATTTTGCTGCTTCATAATAATAGTTTTTACATAATAAAACAATGGGGGACTCTTGTTATAAAGAATTTATAGGAAATGGCATGTGGTTAACCAGCGTTTTACAGCCTTGACTCAGGACGGTGTGGAAGATGAACAATTGTGATTAATAATTAATGTATAGATTTTGGGACCCTGTGTTTAAGTTGAGGAAGACAGATGAGAGTCAGCTGAGAGTAAAATCAATGGGATATTGTACTGAGGAAGACTACTGTGCTGAACACCTGGAGGAATGACTGATTGAATCTACATTGTCATGGAATGTTCCTATTTTTATATTTTTATCATTTATTTTTTATTGATGCTTCTTTATATTTTTGCTATCCTCTTTACTGCTGTAATGCTGTAAATTTCCCTGTTATCTTATCTTATCTTATCTTATCTTATCTTGGCCACTTAACACTGTTGTGCACAGCAGAATCATTTAATATGAATGTAATTTGTAGGATTACTGGACTGGACATAAAATAAGTTGTATCACATTAGGTATAAAATATCTCACAGCTAAACATCAGATTTCACAGGGGGAAGAGAAATTGTAAATGTACTTTTTGAAAGTAAAGTTTGTGGTGTGTGTCACAGAGGGGGAGGTCTTACCCTCCTGTCGGGGTCTGTGGAGCTGGCTGTGGAGCTGAGAGAAGAAGAGCGCAGGAACTGATCTCTCCTTGACCTCATCTGCTCTTCATCATCCTGCCTGCCTCCCCTCTTCTCCTCCTCCTCCTTCTCTACCTCCTCTTTTCCAGTCTCTACTCCTGCCTCCTCTCTCTCCTCACCCTCTCCTCCCCTCTCCTCTTCCTTGTTTTCTCCATCACAGACGCTATCACGTATCCCTCCGCCTGCCTCTTCCTGGTTGGTGACATCACCAGGCGCAAAGCCTGCCCATTGGTCCTCCCCCGCGTCACTGTCCGAGTACACGATAGCCAGCTCGGCCTGGAGGCAGTCGCTGAGGTGACCGTCGCTAAGGTCGTCTCTGTTGCCGAGGTCGTTACCCCAGGCCTCCTGCGGCACGGCTTCCGCAGGCTGCTCCGAGGTGACGACCAGGGGCTCTGATGATGGAGGACACTCTGGACTGTCAGAGAGGAAGAGGAGATCGGCCACTGAATCATCCTTCATCTCTCCCTCTGTCTCTCCTGTCCACCCGTCCTCTTCTTTTGTGTCTCCTTTTCCTCCATCTTCTCCTTCTGTTCCTCCAGTCCCTTCATCCTCACCTTCTATTTTTACTTCACTTTCACTTTCTCCCTCAGTTTCTGTTTTCATCCAATCTTCGCTCTCTGTTTCTTCTTTACTTTCATTTTCTACCTCTACTTTTCCTCCGCTTTCATCTTCTATTCCTCCTCTCCCTTCATCCTCTCCTTCTGTTCCTCCTCTCTCTCTATCTTCTCCCTCCTCTCCTCCTCCCTCTGTCTTTTCTCCTTCTTCCTCCCCTCCCCTCTGTCCTCCAATCTCAAAAACTAGGTAGTCACACTCATCTCCATCTGTTTTTCCATTTTCTCCCTCTGCAGCCTCTTCTTCCTGCTGCTGCACCCCGAGGATCTCTGGGAAATGGAGTTCCTCTACTTCCCGGCTGCACCAGTTTTCCAGGTCTGTCAGCGGTGGCGATGAGCTGATCTCCATGGTAACAGGATCTGTCGGTTGTGTTGGATTCGGAGAGTCGTTGACAGGGTTACTGTTGCTGGAGTTACCGTTGTCGTGGCTACCGTCCGTCAGCTCAGCTGTTGTCCTCCTTAGCCCAGCTGTGGCTCTCTGTGGACACAAACACGTCATTAAAACCAGATCATTTCATTACAGCCTCAATAATACAGGCTAAACATTTTAAAATGTGTGTGTGGAAGTTTATTACTGCCAGGAAAAAATTAAAAATCTTTACTTTTCAATTCAAAGTTATAAGACAATGAATTGCTAATAGGGTTGTATACATGGTCTAAAACTTTATGATCATCAGACATTTTCTTATCTACGATATTAAATTCTACCTTATTAGTGTTATTAAAAAATACAGAATTTTACTGTGTGTTGATAAAAAAAATAGGACATAATAATTTGTGAAATTATAATACAGTGTTTCTTCAAACTCAAAAGCCCATAGGGCCACTGTAACTGATAATAATATTGTGTTGTGTAATTATTATTATTATTATTATTATTACTAATTAGATACAATTAAAAACGATACAACTTTGATACAATTTTTTATTGGATAAAAAAATGTAATTGTGAATATTATAAAATTATTACAAGTATTTGATAGCATTAAACATAACATTTTCATTATTATAATATTGTATTAGATGAAATAAAAAATATATAAATGTGGTTATTCTAACACTTCTTAGCTAAAACAAAAAGAGTAAAATCAAAAAAAAATTTTTATTACTAAATTATATTTTATTAGGTAAAATTGAAAATTATAAAATGTGATGATTAGAAAACATTTATAACATAAATGTTGAAACATTTTGATTATTATAATATTTCATTAGATAAAACTTAAAACAATAAAATTCAGATTATTATAGAATTTCATTAAATAAAATTAAACATGAGAACATTTTTGATGACTTTAGAGTTTTATTTGATAAAATTAAAAAAATTAATTTGATTTAAAGGAGGCTGTAGGTCAAAATTAGGCCTATGAGATACATTTATAACTTGATGATTTAGTAAATCAGACTTTTGAATGATTGAACACTACGGAGATACTTTTGATTTACTATCTCATAATTGTGACCTACAGTAAAAGGTCACAATTTCCACTGTGTATCTCAAAATGTTCACTTAGAACCTTATCATTTTGACATAAGTCTACTTATTGGCCCTTTTACTTTTGATGACGAATGATTCTGACCTACAAAAAGTACTGCTGGATTCACTGTATTTTTATCTTTCCTGACTTTTCATCTTTTTTCTTTTCACACAAACTGCCCCTTTATGCACATCTTTGATTCAACCTGAAAAGTTATCAGTTTCAGTTTCAGTTTCAGTTATCAGTTTCAGAGAAACACAAATTTAACTGGATGATTAATGGATTCTTAAGTTACGTCAGACACACACACACATAACCAGGTCACACACAGTACGTACAGGAGGCTACACAAACACAGTGTAGATTAAAGCAGCGTATTTGCACTGTAAATGTTTGATGAGCTAAACTCAAGCCTTCATATCGTTACCATGGTGGCAGTGCGTTGGCTGTGAGTGGGTTAGCAGATTATTATGGTCTGTCGTTCCAGGCATGTGCTGGTGACAGACTGGAGGTGTTGCCATGGCAACACTAAGTATAGATGCAGAGGCAGGCAAGCTGCTAAAGTCATTTCTCCTCAGTTAAGTCACAATGTGTGAAGTGAGAAAGATCACATTGATCACACATAACACAGCAGCGGTCCTCTGTTATCTACACGCTCTTATACTGATGTGATGACATAACAGATGTTAACAACTATAATATGGAAAGTGCCAAAATCTCCATCCATGCTCGCTGAGCTGAAAACATTCACAAACACTCACGAGCACGAGGGCTAAAATAAACCGAGCGCAGAACGCAGCCCAGCCTCAGAAGGCTAAATGAGAGCTTTTATGAAAAGATTAGTGATGCTTCTGCACCAGTATGAACATGTGAACAGCTGAACGACTGCCAGAGCATCTGGAACGAGCCAGCAGCTCCGTCCACGCACAGGTTTTGCAGCTTCCAGGTGGAAACACACTGAGCGATGCATTTTTTATGCAGACTGGTTTCTAAGTGTTCGTACAAGGAAGCAAAATGTGTGACAGGATTGTTTCATGTTGGTCAGTGCACGAGGGAGCGTGACTTTGTCTTTCTTTATGTTTATTCTTCACTAGGTAGGCCTCGGCAAGATATTGGTATTATATCAATATCATGATATGAAACTAGATATATAATAAATGTTGCCTTTTCTTTAGTACAGTAAAATGATGTCATTTTCTGAACTTATCAGACTGTTTCAGCTGTTTTGTTATTTGTCTTTACCCACTTAGTCATTATATCCACATTACTGATGATTATTCATCAAAAATCTAATTGTGTTAACTAGGGATGTTAATGATTCATCATTAATCGATTAATGACTGTTAAGAACTTAACTTAAAATGCATTCATTAATAATTCATCAATAAAAATGGCAGTGATTGCTACTAATTTGACATTGTTTTGTCTGGCCGAGGCATAAGATTAAGAAAACTTGCTGAAACTTAAAATGAGGAGAAAAACAAGAAAAAAAAAATTTCGGTTAGCAAAGATACATAAACTTTGCAACTCTAGTTTTAATATTTTGTGAAAGCACAAAGAATCGTACCTATAATATTGTTATAAATAAAAAATATTTTGATATTTGATTTTGTCTACATTGCCCAGCAATAATACAAAAGCTATTTTATCGCCTTAGCGATTGTCCTATATGATCAATAATTATCGATATCGATCGGTATAAAACTTCACTATCATCATAGGTTTTTCAGCTATATATCACCCAGACCTATCACTAAGCCAAAGTTAAATCATGTCAGAAATGATAATTACACTTGTCTCATTCTTTAAAACCCCATTTACACCTGGTATTAAAATGTGATCTGTATGCAGACACGTTATCCGGTTAAGGAAAAATGCGTGTTAAAGCAAGGTGTAAACGTCGTGATCACAATGTAAACCAATTTGCCTGATCACTGATCTGTAAGTGCACTGGCTTAGGGGTGTCAATTTAGTGGTCGATACCAATACTGGTGAATTCCCAGAAAAATCAGTACCATGGCATTTTCTGAATTTTGGCATTGATTTGGTTCCAAAGAATCGGTTCTCGTCCCTAGTCTGGCTCACCATGTGTTCAGATCTTACTGTAGGTAGGCGAAAATGCAGTCTGTACACAACGCTGATTAAGATATTTGTTTTTAGTGAATATAAAATATAAGTTCTTCAAATTATGAAGGCGAGCAAGTGCGAGCAAGGCTGAAAGAGACACGCCTCTAATTACTGATTCTCATACAAGAGACTCCCATTTTTCATTGTCCTCTCCAGGTTTCCTCTCGCGATCACAATTCTACCATATTTCTCCTGATTTTGTGACAAATTTTGACCCTCCCCCTTTTCGATATCAAAACCTGTCTCTGGCATTGTACAGTGTGCATAAACTCGTCCTCCACAGTTTCTGAGAGACGAAGAGAGAAATGAAGTGTGCTGGGAGAAGGAAATAATCAAATTTCAGATGTTCAAAAAAGAATTCCTGTTTCTTATGGCAAATTTTAAAGAGCAGCCTAACATACCCTCAGAAAACCCCGTGTAAAATATTTCTTTTCTGTATTGTGATCAAATTTAAAATTTTTATTCTTTAAAAGTCACCAGAATGAAGAAAAGGAAGTTTCTGAAACTCAAATTTTTCTCAGGGAGGACTGGTTGGCAATTCTGTGTCTATTCTGTCACAAAAGCGATAAAAGATGCGTTAGTCAAAATAATTGCATGAAAAATAAATTATACTGAGGTGACAAATGATATACAGTAAGAAACAACAGTGAGTGCAACAGTTTGTGTTGATCTGTACTGATCTGTTGTTATCAAGACATAATTTATCTACACAGAGCAGCCTACACGCCGGTGCTGTAACACAGAAACTGGCATTATTTTTTATACAAAGAAAAGCATAACTTAATGTTTACCTAACTTACATATTACATTTGTCGAATTTACAAGAATTTACAAGAGGGTACAAATAATTAAGAACACGTCATAGACAGCAATTCACAAAGTTGATCAAGTTTCCCTTATCTCAACAACGCACAAAACTCTGTGACATTTTAAGGAGGTCTGGGGGTGATGTGCCGCCACCTCAAGATCTGATCTCTGTTTCAAATTTTAATTATCATAAAACTGTTATTACAACACTTTGAAAAGCTCACCAACCAAAGTTAACAACAGTCTCCCAGACGCAGGCGCAGCAACGTGGGTTTGTGTTGTGTCAAAGTGTATCAGTACTTTTTGAACATCTTCAGCACATTTTAACATTACCACAGTAATACTGATAACACTGCTTGGTTTTTTGGTCATTGTCATTCTCAAACTTTCATAGTATTTAATCTCTAACAAGAATGCATATGAAATACCAACTGTAAAAGCAAAGGCAAGACCAGGTCATATATTATCCATAAAATATATTTATTTTATTAAATGTTTTGGTTTGCTTTAGTTTTTTCTTACTTTACCGATAACGCAGGTATGAAACTGTGCTATTATAATCATGTTTGTTTTAAAACAGATTTTTATGAAAATGTTTTTTAAAGTTGCAATCCAGATTTCCATCAACTCCAAAAAAAAACATTATTTAATCAGGCATAAAAAGGGTCAGCTATACCCCAAAGACCCCTGTCTCACTTTCTGATTGAAAAAAAAGCAGGAATACTGCTCAGGCACTGGTAAAATTTCTATTTTTCAATAAATTCATTAAATAATATTGCTATCAGATGTGTCTCAACCATAACATTTCAACTCTGTAGCCCTTCTAAATCAAAACTAAATGAGAATTATGGTTTAAAAATGTGTATTCTGATTAGCATTAAGAGAACTCTGAGACACTTTAAAAAATAAAATGGCTGCTCACTACGACTACGCTGTGAAATGAAAAGAAGTAACATTTTGTCAACTTTGTAACATTTAATAAAAAAAGTAATTACAAGGAGGTTGGCCTGTTACAATATTTAATAGCCAAGAGTTTGATCTTTTAAAATATATTTTCCAGTTTAAAAGCATCCTCAAGAATTCTCAAAAATGAGCGATACATTTAATTTCCTTCTCATTCAAACCCTCAATTAACTGTGATGGCAGGGCTCAATAAGCATTATCTTGGAATAGCCTTCATTTCAAGTGCATCGCACAGCTGATGATGAACAGTTCTCTTCATCACTCAAGCATCAGCATGAATTCTTTCTTGACCAGATGAAAGCAACACTAGCTGGGCTGTCTTCAGTAAAATAAGAGTTGAAACGGTGAGCAGACATTCTGAGCATAACATGATGCATTCACGTTTCCATTAGATGACATGCATAGGTGCTGCTACAGTCATCCAACCAGTTCATTGTCAATATAGCAAAATCTTCAGTTCTTCAGAGAGGTCACATATGGGGACGGATTGCAGAGTTATTAGTTACGCAGCAGCTCTCAGCTCTAATCCACGCTTCCGATCACTGGCTGCCTGGATCAGAATCAGCGACCTCTTGGATTATTGGCAGACCTCTCTGACCTCTGTCAATTGCACAGCTGCACTCTGAACCTCAGACTGAAAATATATGAAAGTCTTTAGTTTCTCCTGCACATGGAATTAACTCTGAAGTGAATTCACTTCTAGTCTCAAACCTCTGCTTGTCCCCATCAACAGCTGGAGATCATCAGCATCATTTAATCAGACACCTCTGTATGTATGTGTGTGTGTGTGTGTGTGTGTGTGTGGTGGGAGGATTACAGAGCAGCTTTAGGCATCATGTGTTTTATCGAAGATGAGGAATAAGTGAAGGCATGTTCAACAATTCTGACCTACTCTTCCATCTCTTCAGTCACACCTGTTCTATTGCATATATTTAGCTCTGTTGTGTTCTATGTTCTCTATCATCCAGTGTAGTTACATTATAATGATAATACTATGTTCTGACTGTTCTGCCAGATGTGTTATATAAGACAGCATCCTAACACCGGGCAGAGCCCCAGAATCGTGACAGATAATCGGACACACAGCAGCCAGAGAGCCGGGCGGCTCTGCTCTTTGATGGTAGCTCGCGCTAAGCCAACCTCGCGCACAGGCTCGTGGTGGCCGCCAAAGAACGTCCCCAAATCTGCGCCGCACGAGGAGGAGGAGGAGGCCATAAAGCCCGGGAAAAAGTGTCGTCGTGTGCTCTAAAGACGTGGCGGACGTGTGTCAGTGATTGGTTCGTGTACCTACCAACAGCTTCCAGCACAGCAGCCAAAACGAGATCATCTCCAGGCGGCCGCGGCGCGCGCATTCCTCTCTACCTCTCCCCAACGGCAGCGCGAGCAGCCAGGCGGCCACCCGCCGGCGCGAGGACGGACGCATGTACAGTGTGTGTGTGTGTGTGTGTGTGTGTGTGTGGTGGAGAGAGGCAGGCACAGAGTGAGGAGAGAGAGAGAGAGGGAGAGAGAGAGGAAGGATGTATCGACCGGTGCTGTTGTGTTGTCGGTGAATTAGAGCAGAACAGATGAATGTGTATTGACACACTGTTGGACATCTCTCTCTCTCTATCTCTACTGTATCCCTCTCTCTCTTTCTCTCTCTCTCTCCCTCTCTCCATCTGTCATCCCTCCACCTGCACGCGCGTGCTGCATCCGGCCGCTCCCGCCCTCGAGCCTCCAACACTGTAACAGATAGCCATCTTAACAAGTGGGCTAGCCCTATAGGGAGGTAATTCACTAAATTCACGGTCTGATTGGACGAATTATGGTGACGTCGTGATTTGATAGGCTACACTCTTGACACAACAAAATAAAAGAATAAAACTGTACCCAGAGGCCTCAGATTGTGAACATTAACTGGAAAGGGGCTTGCTTTTACCCTATAAGCACTGTATGCAAAAAAAAAAATTTAAAAAAAGCTAAGGAAGTACACAAAATCATACATAAAATATACCCTGCTAAAAGTTTACAGACACTGATGTTTCCTGTTGCTTTTGTAATTACAAGACATAAACAACCTCTCATCTACATGTTTTTAATTTTAAAGATATTGGTTGTTACTATAATATTCCAGATGACAGTGCTCCTGAGTATTTCATTCAACTTCATTATTCTATGTGCAATTTTTTATCCACAATCAGAAGTTTTGCAGATCACTTTCTAAGATTGCACCTTTTAGAGATTAAATAAATGGTTTTACGATTTGTTTACCCAGCTCGTTTTCTCTGTGTTTATGAATCGTCATGTTAAGACATTAATAACATTTTTACATGGAAAAATAAGCACCATTATCTAAAGAAAGCTGCTTCCTGGATCTGAAACTAAAGTTGGCTTTTAATTATTGGATTTCATAGACTTGAACAAAACCTAGGTAGAAATAAGATGGATAAAAGAGTGCACATATTTTCTCCACACAAGTCATTACTAAAAGGAATAATTACTTGCAAAAGACATCACAAAAGGTAAAGCCATCCAAATATTCTAAATATAGTGCATAGTTAAACTGACCTCAGACAACCACAATCCAGATTATCTGAACTATACCTTTTAAGTCAGGAGAAATGTTACTTCTGGCCATTTAGCACAATTCTCATGACTTAAACTTACAGTATATGCCAATTCACAGTGTTACATGTTATCTGGTAAAAAGAAAGAAAGAAAGAAAGAAAGAAAGACAGAAAGAGGAGACCTCACATTGTTTGCTCAATCCAGTACAGGCCAGTATATCTCCCAGTGTTATTTGGCATGCTTTTAGTCAATATTGATGCATCAGTTTTTGTGCTTTTTCTCTCATAGCCCAGGGTGCGCAGGTTTCCGGACAACAAGTCAATATGGCAGCCTGGCACACAACACAAAGCCAAGCTAACTGCTAAGCAGTGTAACAAAAAACAACCAAATGTAGCAACATGCCTCAGCTCAACAACCAATGCACAGCAACAATTTAAACAAACCATGCAGCGAACTTTAATTTTCCAAACTGCATTTCTCTCTATTGTTGAGTTATGTTAGCTCAGATTACTTGAAACAAATTAGAAAATTTGAATCCATTTTGTGACACGTAAACAACTTTGTTTCAGACTTGTTTACTAATCTAATAGATTGAAGGAAGCTGATGCATGAAAACAGGCCAGCTGACAGTCTTGTCTGGGCCCGGGACAAGATAATGTTAGATGGGCCCTCCCCTCCACCACCGCCGGGTTTTTTGTCACTAAACATCCCCAGTTATGTTTGATATATTGTGATAATGCAATAAATAAGGTATTGTATACGAGGGGAAAATCTTAGCTCTCCATGGCAGCTGAGATTTTAGTTAAATATGACATTTATATAC
>JAJHUR010110728.1:4628-14948 GCA_027495735.1 Lutjanus campechanus | reverse complement strand
AAAAAAAAATCATTTTCTGACATTTTATGGACCAAATAACTAATTGATTAGTGGAGAAAATGATCAACAGATTGATTGGTAATGAAAACAATTGATACAGGAGAGACATGAAAAAATAGTTGCACACATATGTTCCCGTACTCCACATGTGTGACAATTAATTAATTAATTAATTGATAAGTCATTTTTTTATTTAAAAAGAAAAGTTAAAATTTTCTCATTTCTAACGGTATTGGAATACATTTTTGAAGTAACCCTTCAAACCCTGATCATAATCAGTCAGTATTGAGAGTGTCTGGGTGAATGGTTCTCAAGAAACACCATAGGCCAGAAAATCAGCCCATGCTGAACGGCTATATATTTTTATTTTACAAGAAATACTAGAAATACCAGAAATAAAGACCCAAGAAAAAAGAAATAAAAACAGGGATTACAATAACATATGTTTGGACTGCAGAGTGACAGAGTAGGGTTTATTAGTATGATGAGGTGGGTTTTGAGTATATTAATGTAAGGAATTGATAGATGGAACCCAGGACTCCTTTATAGACTGCACATTTGTAGAAAGTTGAATATATTAGTGTGCAGCTTTGTGGGTACATCTGTAATGTTTGAGCAGTATGTCTAAATTTATATAAGCAATTATTTATGTACCTGTAGAGAGATATGTATGCTTTTTTAAAATAAAATCTTTCTGCCTCTGCTGCAGTGACAGCTGTGGCTGGAGGCAGTGTGTTTTCAGGTTGTCAATCCATCTCACACACATACCCAATATGTTTTCTTTTAGGGGATTTCTTCAAAGTGGCACAAATGTCCACTTGGGTTCAAGGATGACCTGATTAGATTTTGATGGCCAAACATCTACATCAGTGTGATCACAAAAAAAAACATGATTTTTCCATAACTCAATTCTTCATATTGCTAGTTATGACTAAATTTCCCACAAATGTCTGAGAGGATGATGACATTTTGTATCCAAAGGGTCAAAGGTCATCATCACTCCTCTGAAAAATAGTCTCTACAGTAAGTGAAGAAAGCATGTTTATTCATTAGAACCATACATGTCAATATAGTGATGTCCTCCATGTTGCCAAGAAGCAAACTCAATAATTATTCACTTATTATATGAGTCTGACATGGATGTAAACTGCAACTTGACTGCTTGACAGAGGCAGACAACCATGAGGTCAGAATTATAGTTTTGTTGCCTTGTATGATTTTCTTACTAATGTGTGTGTTTGTTTATACAGTAAAGTCAATAAAATGATATGAAAATAATGAAAAAGCACCAATACTTCAAAATTAAACTTGAGTACTTGATGCTTGATGCTCTAAATAAAATAAATATCACAGCTTTTTTTTGGGTTGTATTATTTTAATAATCTCTATACAGCAGAATTACACTTTTTGATTAAGGATCTTAGCCCAGAGAGGTTGTATCATCTTGATGACGCACGCTAAGAACAACCACTTGGCCTCATCAGATAACAATTCTGATGTCAGCTGCCGTCGAGGCCTCTGAGGTTATCTGACCTGTAACAAAGTGATATCTGTCTGCAGAAAACATCTTAAAGCTCAAAACCAGAAAATCTTTGCTGACAAGACAAAGTAGGAACTGATTTCTTGCAGTTGATAAAGACACAACTATCATGTTTCCATTGTGGATAGGACAGAATATCACACATACTGTAACTTCCAGAGATACGTAGAACACCAACAACATCCAACTACCAATGACAATACTAGAGATGTCCAGCCTCCTCGGTTCAGATACAAATACTTATGGATATACATACTAAAAAGCTGGGACAATTTGATCATCATCGATAGAGAATAATCTTTGAGATGACTGGACAGTCCCTGTGTTTCCTCTATTGATGCTCATTAACAATTTTGAAATTTCCACCCAGGTTTAGCACTAAAGTTATTACAAAAGAGAAATGAGTACTTTGTTTAACTTGTGGTGAAGCAGAGCTCATGTTGTATTGGGTCTCTGACTGTAAAGCAAACTGAGCCCTAAACTATAACAGTGTCATCTTGTGGCCATTTGGTGTAGTTTTCAAGGAGGGCAAGATTAAAGTCCAGGCTCACAGTCATGTAGACATCCCACTCTTAAGGTTTCAGTCCAGGGGAACTGAAGACAACCTGACAGCTGTCTTCATGTCCACAGAATCACAGTGTTATAAAAAAGGACCATGTATAGATTTTATTATGAGCTGAGGATGAATCCACAATGTCACAGATCGCTGTCTCTGTCCTTATATTGATGACAGATAGATCCTTACAGTGCTCATGTTAAAGTGCTTGGATAACATACTAATAGCCTATCTAACTGGGATGACTGGTAGCTGGAGAGGTGCCAGTTCACCTCCTGGGCACTGCTGAGGTGGCCCTGAGCAAAGCACTGAACCCCTAACTACTTAGGGTGACAAATGTCTATAGGTCCTGTTTGTGCATGTGTGTGTATTTTGGGCCTGTGTATGTATGAATAAAAAACATACAACAGAGTGAAAAGAATGTAATTTCCCCTCAGGGATTAATAAAGTATGCCACCTTCTTCTTCTTAAACTTAAACTTCAGCAAATTAATGAATTCTGATATATGATTTGTTGGGGCTAAATGTGAGGATGGGTGAAGGTCGTCTGTTCACCAAACAATCTTGGAGTTTTAGCAGAAAACAGCACTGCAGCCAAATCCAGTACAATGGCAGTGAATGGTGACCACAGATAAAATGTTTAAAAAAAGAACACAAAACAAACACAAAATGTCTCCATCCTGCTCATGTGGTGTAATCCAAGTGTCTGTGAGCCACGACACTAAAATTTAACCACAAAAGACGCCATTTACGCCATGTTTTTAGCCGAAATGTCAACTGTAGCCTCCTAGGTAGCATGTAAACATGGCGTTGATGTATCGCCATTCACTGCCATTGGCTGCAACCCTGTTTTCTGCTGAAACTCCAGGATTGTTTTGTCAACTGAAGATCTTCACCCATCCTCACATCGGCATAGGGGTGAGTATATATTGAGTGGACTATCATTCTGGGGTGGAATATCACTTTAACAAAGCAAGTTGATAACCACCGTTGTGATACCCGTTATCTCTGACTGGGGATTTAGGTTTTGTCAAGCCAGCTCATGCAAAGAAAGCCTGGCTGAGTTGAGCTTCCTTTGCAATACACCCCTAAGGTCTGTCCAGTTTTTGCTGTGTTTTGTTCCATCAGGTGTTTAATGATAACATTGGCATGTTTTCAAGCCATTCCTGTGTAGCTTTCCCTCAGCACCGAGGTTCACTGGATGTCATGGAAGGACATTTTCATACTCTGTGTAATACCACAATATTTCATTGTATTCCATGATAACATTGAACCTCATTCACTAACATGTGCATAGAAATGTTCTTACTGTTTGCACAAAATAAGGTCCCACACAAACTTACTGTCTGATTCATGAAATGTGCCAACCAAGTTTGTTCTTACCACCATACTTATGTTTATACTCTTTTGTTTTATAAGGTCTGTCCAGATTTGTTGTGTTTTGTTCCATCAGGTGTTTATTGATAACATTAGCATGTTTTCAAGCCATTCCTATGTAGCACTGCCTTTTCTCCTGGGCTCACTAGGCATCATGCAAGGACATTTTTGTATTCTTGTGTGTGTCGTCCTTCTTCCCTCTCAAGCCACCTGGGGTCTGCTGCAGGGAACCACACCAGTTGTTTCAGTCTGATGGCCTAAAACAGCTGATCCCAAACTTTTTAGGCCATCCAAGCCCCCAAACCTTAAAAAAAAGCAACACAGCCTATTTATAGTTTTTGCCATGATGAAGGCCATACATTCAGATGCTATTAAAGATATTGCAACAATCTGAGTTGGACTGCAATAAAGTTACACACAAAGAATGACACATGCATGAGCTCAGAAACAGATACAGTAGTCTCTCCCTCTGATTGAGGATAAATAGGCAGAGAGATGTGTGAGGAACCTAGTAGTAGGGGTGGGTGATATGGCCCTAAAATAATACCACAATACGTCATGGTATTCTGTGATAACAATATTCTTAATGACATGTCAAAATACTGAAAAATATTTTTGGTTTAGAACTGTAATAGCTGTCGAGCTCTCCTTGTAGCATTTCTGCTTCTCCTCATACTTTTATGTTTCTTTTGGAAAGCTGTAGCCAAGGTGTCATACAGCTGAAGCACTTTGGCAGATGTTGAAGACACAATCTCTCCAATCTCTGAAAACTCTGAAATGGTTAAAAGCTTCAGAGTCTTAGTTCTCTTGGTGACTAACCTCACCAGTCACATGAAATGGATTTACTCAAATGTTCACCAAGAACCATGGTTAAAAACTGAACAGTCACAATGTAACAAAGTTTCCATAACAATTTATCATTTCTCGTAACAGGAATAAATAAAAAAACAAACAAGAGAAAAGAACAAGAACAGAGATATTGTGACAACCCTGGAAGCTTGATGGAAAATCAATAAGATCACTAGTGTTGGTCAAGTTACTTGGAAATAGTAATTAGTTACTGATTACTGATTACTTCTCCAAGAAAGTAATCCAGTTACTTTACTGATGACTTATTTTCAAAAGTAATTAGTTACTTTAGTTACTTTACTTTACTTTTCAAAAACATGATGCACAACCTGAATAAGCTATAAAGCAATAGACCTTTCAGCCTAATTCTATTTGTTCTGCATATTCCATCATATAAAATTGAATCAAATGAAAAGAGTGTCTTTTTTTAAACTTTTGATTAGTTTCAATCTTTTAACTTTATGCACATTGCATCAAGCAAAAATTAAATTCAATGCAACAGTCTCTGACTTGAAGAAATTTGTCGAACATTTAAACCTATTTTCTGCACATTACACCATATTTTAATAAAATAAAGCAAGTCTTTCTTCTGTTAACTTATATTTCTGCATATTCCAGCATATAACTTTCTTGGAGAAGTAATCAGTAATCAGTAACTAATTACCATTTCCAAGTAACTTGACCAACACTGCTCTTAAGTCTATTTTCACCTGTTTAGCAGGAGAGGGGCCCTCGGAGGTTCGCCCAGTGGAATTGGATGTGTGCAGAGTGTACAGCAGACACTAATGTTTTTGTCACCTTTTACCGAGTCAAACTCAAAGTAATGTCAGTTCTTCCAAGCATTAAACACTGCATGGTCCTGCTCTCTCCCTCACTCCATGTTGTCTCTTGTTGATCACTACACGTCTGTTGTTTACCACTGACGTCGCGCCGCTCATACGTCATTGTCACGAGACAGTCTCACAAAACAAAATCATGGTTTAGTAACGCAGCATAATTGTGGGAAAGTAACAGTAATCTAATTACTATTTTTGCAATTGTAATCCCTTACTTTACTCGTTACTTGAAACAAGTAATCGGATTACAGTAAATCGTTACTTCAAACGCGTTACTGCCCATCAGTGCTAATCACACACTCTCACCATGTAATTTCACTCCAATTTGGAACAACCCGGACTTGGTAATCAACAAGCATCCATTCTCTTTCAATTCATGGCAACCCAAAGAAATCACTCACCTAGATTCTTGCTTTGACAGTATGTAGTGTTACGTCATGCAAATAAGGCCATTTGAATTTGGATTTGAATATCAGTATGAGGTCAGTGACCAATCTGATGGGTGTGGAGACATTAAAGCCAGGTATCGTACAAACCTTTGGTGTGTTTGGCGCAGGTCTGACCTGAGCAGCTGTATAAACAACTGACCTAATTAGTTTCATCTGTATTTTTTTTAATTAGTAAGTACCCATAATAAAATCAGGACCAATGTTTTGGATTCAATTTAGTTTTGTTTTCATACTCACCTATTCTTGCTTGTGCAGAGTGTACCTACTATCCTCCTACACTAGTAGGATTGTCATTACTGTAATTGTGACATACTGTAAAGGCCAGTGGTTCAATGCATAAACAATAACATGGGGAGAGTTTGCTTTGTACACCAACAATCACCCCAGTCTTCTCAACGCTGTCTTTACTTTTCATACAGTCACACTTTCTGTAAAGTAACACAATACTGGTAGTCCACTTAATTCAGGTATTTCTTCCTGAACAAATTAGGCAATGCAGATTTGAAGTATACAGATTTGGAGACAAGACTGGACTTATACCAAACACCAAACAAGTGATCATATTTACATCCTACCAGAGCACGTAAGTGGAGTGTGAGTGAGCAGGGAGCAGGAGTGATAGAGGATTGGATGGAACGTGGAGCGATGGAGCATCACCTTTTCTCCTACTCCATGCTGCTCAAATTTTGCTCAGGTACAGCTCACACCATGAGTCTAACGCGTGCCCAAGTGGCCATTGCACAGACACAGACATGAACTGTCCTGATGAATAAAGTGTCCAGACACTGTCTCTCCCTCATCATCTCCTCGGTGTGTGTTGGTGTTCAGTTTGCTCTCTGCTGTGGTCTAAAACATCCTCACTGATGTAAACTGATGCCTTAATACAAAAACATGAACATCGCACACCGTTTAGTCATTATGTAGACTGAGCTGAAAAAAGGTGAGGATTTTTCCCCTCAGTGGACAATATGTTATTAAAGAAATAAACTATTATCATAGGCACCATCTACATTGGGTTTTATGTTCTCCCAAAGTTGAAGGTGGGGGTGCAGCGACCCCCCAGTCTTGAAGCACAGCAGGAAAAATGCATTTGTAAAATAGCCATAGACTAATAAATTTAATTGGCATTTGGCAGGAAAGGAAAATAAAGTCATAGCATGTGCTACATATATTATTCTGAAGATTTAATTTTCACGTGGGGTAGTGTGTGTTTTGTTGCTCTTATGTGTTACCGGACGAGCACACTGAGCACTTTAAATAATTAGTTAAAAATCATAAAGTGCCATGAATTCAAACAGCTCTGATCATTAATGAGGTTAATACAGTAACTTGTGGCTCTACCATCTGAATAAGACACACAACATGATGTTTGCCACCAGCTTTGTGTGAAAATACATCAAAATATTAAACAAAGAAGACGTATATTGTGTGCTGCGCTGGAGGGATAAAATGTGCTGGTCTGAGGTTCACTGTGACATTTGCAACCTCTGACAAAATTCCAGGTGGAAGCTCAAAGCTTCAAGAACACTGGATTTACAGTTTATCCAAAACAAACCTGGATGATGGATTTACCTTCAGAAGTTGGTTGTGGCAAAAAGCTCCCCTCCTTGAGATCAAAATCTCCCGAAGAATCCAATCGAAGCCTCATACTAAGTGACTGGGAGCTTTTTAGAGTTTTGCATTTTAACTTTGAGTGATTGTTAACTTTATTAAGCGGACTATGTTGAACATTGAAGTGCGCACGGTGCGAGTCGTCTGCTGCGCTCAGCTGCAGCCTCTGAATGCAAACAGAATATAGAATCTGTTTCGGCTCAGTATCATGACTTTGAAAACACCAAATGACTTGATTTAATTTGTTTAAAATATGAAGAATTGTAAAATATGACTTCCATGAGGCTGTTCAGTCAAACAGTGACAGGTCACAGGCTGAATTTGGCATTTCATCCTTGTATGCAGTTGCAGCGAAGGTCAAGCTGCACTCAGCCTGCACAGGTTATATTATTTATTATAATGTTGATTAATGTTGAAATGATGTTCTTCTGCCTCAATAATAATTATTAATAACAGCAGGTAAAATATTAAAGTGAAACACTGGGATAGTGCGCCTCTGTTCCCAGGATAGAAAATGTGCCATTTTCTGGAGAATATTAATCCCCACCCTTCACCACATCACACCTTGATGTAGTACCTGTCTCTTATACACATCTAGATGTGTATAAGAGACAGGGTTATATTATTTATTATAATGTTGAAATGACGTTCTTCTGCCTCAATAATAATTATTAATAACAGCAGATAAAATATTACAGTGAAACACTGGGATAGTGCGCCTCTGTTCCCAGAATAGAAAATGTGCCATTTTCTAGAAAATATTAATCCCCAACCCTCACCACATCACACCTTGATGTAATACAAGCCAACATTTTTGACCCCCCCAATGTTCACCTCAAATTGGCATCTGTGACTCTTATTAACAATAATAGTAGTAAAGAAATAAATAGATACATATGAATAGAGACCGTTTCATAAGATACTTCTGGTTCTGTGTTGTGAAGCCTGCAGTGCGCCATAGAAGCTTGAATTGAAGCATGTATACTGAAGCTTTCAGTGCGTTGTGGCTGACACTCTCATGCTCTGCACCCTACATACTCTAATTTACGGAGCCCCTAAAGGGACATGGAGGAGAAAAAAAATTGATGGGTGAAAAAAAAAATAAGGACGAACTTTTGCGAGATCTCGCAAAAAACTTTGCGAGATCTCGCAAAGTTTTTCTCTCTGATTTTTTCCTTTTAAAGCGTTGGACATGAACTGCGCCTCGCCTGGTGAGTAGATGAGATCAGGCTGTCGCAGCAGGAGGTGGAGACAAAAAGCTGCAGTCAAGTCGGACAGTTTCCAGCAGACTTAAGAGAACATACAGGAGGAGACACTGACATCCTGTTAGATCAACTGTGTTACCTGTAGTTTGCAGACCACGTTTATAGCAGAAGAGATGAAGTGTGCCCTCGATCCCTGATTGAAGTTAAAATAAAAGTGATCTCCATTCTGTTGTATGGAACATCTGTTCTTTTATCTGCCTTGTAAAGCACTTTGTAACTGTTCGTTTGATAAGTCATCTCTCGCATCTCGCAAAAATTCGTCCTTGTTTTTTTTCACCCATCAATTTTTTTTCTCCTCCATGTCCCTTTAGGGGCTCCGTACTAATTGATACTCATATTAACCAAAATAAAACCAAAACTAATGTCTGTTTTATTGACATTCAAAAAGCTTTCGATTATATTTGGCATACAGGACTGTTCTATAAAGCTCTTGAGAGTGGTGTAGGGGTAAAACACATGATATTATTTAATCAATGTATTCTTTCAACATGTGCAGCGTGTAATTCTCTGCAATCAAAAGGTGAAATGTTTACTCTTCGCAGATGACCTAGTTCTGCTGTCCCCCACACCAGAGTCTAAACATGCCAGAGCATTACTGTCAGACCTGGGACCTGACAGTAAACCCCATAAACAACCAAAATAATGATATCCCAAAAAAAGATCCAGATCTCAGGACGTTCTCACTTAGTACAAAACAAATACTACACACACTACACCTATCTCCGATTGAAACTACATAAGCTGAGAGGGAAAGCACAATGGGGGTTCTATGCCATAAAAACAAATATATAAACAGAAATTGAATTTCTTTCAAATTAATTGAACATTGAACCAGGTTCACTCTATGGCAGTGAGCTGTGGCCTCAACTTACAAAACAAAACTTCACTCAGTGAGATAATGGAAACCATGCATGTAGACTTTTGTAAGATTTTCCTACATGTCTGGAGGAAAGTTATAAACAATGCATGCAGGGCAGAAATAGGCCAATACTAGGGGTGTAAAGATTCACTCATGCAGCCGATGCATCGGACTTTACGAGTGCGTTGGTTCAGACGGCCTGTATCGATTAAAAGCTGAACAAAACAATGCAGCACTCATGTATCGATACATCTCATTAGGACGCACATATGTTTCATTTTTGGCATCAGGGAGCTGCTACTGTAACTTTCCTCCGTTTCCTCTCTCCTCCTGCCTCTACCTGCACCGCTCTTGCTGGACGCCTGCTGCTGCACTCACACAAAACAAGCGCTCCCTCCATCCTCTCCTGTGTCTCCTCTTCATTTGCTTAAAACAGACAGCGCTGAAAATAGCGACAGAAGTGACATTGTATCGTGTCCCATCACCAAATTTTCATAACGTGCAAGAGTGGAATAAGTTTTGGGTTTGATAAGGAAGATCAGAAACAGCTGCAAATCATTTATGCAAAACGTGTCGGACAGCAGAGTACAGAGACACGAGTCTGAGGTTTGAGGAAACAGTCAGAGGATTGAGGTTTGAGTCAGAGGATCTCAGGGACCTGGCAGACACATACTGTATATCGTGATCATGTGAGATAGATAAGATGGGGCAAGGCCATGCAGTGATTGAAAACCAATGAAAGAATTTTAAAATAAATTCTGTGGTAGACGGGTAACCAATGTAACATTTTTAGGATTGGAGTAATGTGGGCTCTCTGTTTGGTGTAGCGGAATATGCTTGACTAGGGTTAGAGCAAGTATTTTATTTTGTTAAGAGGAAGTAGAGGAAATACGCTCACTTCCGGCTATCAGAAATAGTCAGTAGCTACTTGTATTAAATAGCTAAATTGAATTTAAATTAAATAAACCTCTGGGCGCCA
>JAJHUR010110727.1:1005-12388 GCA_027495735.1 Lutjanus campechanus | reverse complement strand
GATTGGTGCAGTGTAGATGTAAGATAATAAATAAATGAGACTAATTTTATGTTACATTCAGGAAGGTGTGTGTTGGGGGATGTAAAATGTTTTTTATAAATTGAGAGTAAAAGACACTGCACTTCTTTTTTGAATGTTAAAAGGAAAGCAGAGAATCCATGGGTGATTCATGAGGTGAACTGGGATGGAAATTGAGTTAACTTTAACATGACTTGAAGGAATCAAAAAATGGGATTGTGGCACATTAATTTTTTCCCAATTGTTCAATAAAATTATTTTAAACCAAACCATGATATTTTCCAAAGTCTAACCAAGTAGATTTGTTGCCTTAACCTACACAAAGTCTGACCATTTCACAACGATAACCAAGTGTTTATTATTGTTACCATGACAATGACAGTTGCCTGATTATGGATCTGCTCTCCACAGCAGGTAAAGAGAAGAACTGGCATATAACATGTACACAAAACTGTACTTTGAAGTATCCAATCACGAAATTTGAAGGTGTGAGGTTGTGTTATTTGTGTGTAGATTGAAGAGACAGGGTTGGAATTGCATTATGGGAATGTTAAGACTCAGCACTGTTAGTAACTAAAAGTCAAGATATTTTGGCCTGTGTTACTCTGGTTTCTTATTTTAATCTGTCTCTTATTAGTCCTCCAAGTTTATGGAAGTGTAAAATTGAGTTCCGCTTTAAGAGACTCCCTTGACAACGATATGCTAATGAGCCCGGAAGAATAACTTATCTGAATATACTGCTCAGTGGCACAGACCAAGGGCTCCCATCAGTGCAGATGCAGAAACCAAATCAGCATGGTGTGAAACACACAGAGCACTAAAACTAACTGAAAATCTTTCTCTACAGAAAACTACATCCTACTAATTTTCTTGATTTAAAGCATATAATACAAATATTACTTCACTATTGATGATCATTTATGCATGGACTCTAACTTTTCTATCAACAGCCCTGATGATTATTTTGAGAAAAAAGTTTCCTGTTATGAATCAGACATCACCACCAAGTATTTGTTATTTATTATTTTTTTCTCTTTATCAGTTCTTATGATATGTGGGAACCTTCTTGTAATAACCTCCATCATTTACTTCAAACAGCTCCACACTCCTACAAACTTCCTCATCCTCTCTCTCGCTGTAACTGACCTGATTGTTGGGATTTTCGTTTTACCTTATGGACTGATACCAGTTAATCGAACATTTTGTTTGATAATATTTGCTTTTGATATATATCTGTGCTCATCTTCTATTCTGACCTTGTGCTTTATTTCTGTTGACAGATATTATGCTGTGTGTCAGCCTCTGAGGTACAGAACTAAAATAAATGTCCGTGTTACTGTGATCATGATCCTGCTGAGCTGGACTTTACCTGCTATTGGCTACATATTGTCAGTTTTACAAGATGTATTTTGTTTTTTCCTCCCAGCTATCATAATGTGTGCCATCTACGTCAAGATATTGATGGTGGCACAGAGACAGGCACGCAGCATCCAGAACACAACCTGTCAGAGCACAAAGTCTGAAAGTAAGATGGAGAGAAAGGCGACCAAAACTCTGGCTATTGTGATGGGAGTTTTTCTGATCAGTTGGTCTCCTTTCTTTATTTATATGACCTTGTTCAATTGGATGATTATAAGTATATCACATACATTTTTTGCATTAAGGTTTGTTGGATGGTCAAATTCAATGCTCAATCCATTCATCTATGGTTTCTTTTACAGCTGGTTTCGATCAGCTTTCAGAATGATCATTTCTGGGAAAATATTTCAAGGTGATTTTACTCATTCTAAGCTCTCTTGACTCATCACTTGCTGCTAATCATCACAAGTTTGGCTCTGAAGATTTACATCTCTTTCTACTGCAGTTCATATAAAATTTATCACTGTACTATGCATAAAGTATCTGTATGTACAACTCAGTACACAGATAGCAGTACACAGTAAACATTACATACAATAATCTCGATGTTAGTGTCTGAAAATAATCACAGATTTACATCTCTTTCTTCCACATGTTACACATAAAAAATGCATCTGTACTATGCATAAAGTATCTGCATGTACAACTCAGTGCACAGATAGAGGTGCATTATAAACACTTTGTATGGTAATCACAATGTGAAATAAATGCTGGATTCACATATCTCATTTTTGCCTTATTTTCTGTATGTATTCAGTTATAGCTGCAGCATAATGAATGCAGGAGTGCAGCTCTGAATTTTTGTCTCTGTGAAGAAAGCTTTAGGAATTCATGTTGAAATGATCTTTCTCTCTCAGTAGTTTTCATTTAGTGTCTTCAACATTTGTTTTGGCTGCAGGTAGACACAGAATTAAGAAATAGATGAAAGTTTCATCACTGTGAATGATTAACTCAGACCAAATAAAGCAGTATAATGAATAGACCTTGTTCATTTACAGTAAAAATCATTTTGGCAGTAAGTTACACATTGCACAACATTATGAAGAGTCACACAAGAAAGAAAACCTCTTCATCTTATGGTCCAAAAATAGCAAAAATGAAAAACATGTGGATTATGTTTGTCTTTCCCCATTCAGTGTCTTTAGATAACAAATTTATGAATATATACTGAAGCATCCATTACAGTACAACCACTTTTTGTGGAAGTTAATAAATCCTTATTCTCTGCTTTGGCACTAATGAAGATGCTGTGAATCCAAGACTAAACAAGGAAAATGTCCACTTTCATGGCCTGTGATGACCATGGCCATTTATTTTGTCCATGCTGCAGTTTGTCTCTTAACGTCATTGAGTCACTAAGTGGACACTCAGCTTGTCTTTGGGAGACAATTTCTCCATGTTTGAATTCACAAAACAGTACAGGCAGGGTTTTTTTCTTTATACATTTTTCTGGCATATGCACTTTCCATTATGAGTCTTTATCTGTCACACACCTACTCATTCTCTGTACATCATTTCTGTATTATTTAACTGTAAGTGTGTGGCAGCTGGATTCAGGTTCAAGTGCGTCTAGTTATGGTGAGGTGAGGAGAAATTTAATACTTCGACACAATATGTGTCTTTGTCTCTTATTCCAAAGGATATTTATTACTTGAAACAAGAACCTCCATGTATGTCTGGGGAAGAAGCACATGAGACTGAAGAGGACTTGGTTACACTGCAGTTTATACTTGAATATTTGAACAAAACTCTTTTTTTAGAAAGGTGCACGTTTAGCAACAAGGTCAGAGCACAGAGGCTACAGCACAGCTGGTCTCCAGTCTCTCTTGGATTCTCTTAATGTAACTGTCCTCTATTATCTGTACTTCTCCTCACTTGGTGTGAACAAGGCCACACTCTTCTCCGCCACGTTTACATGCTCGCTGTCCAGACCTGGCAATAGTTGACATGAAGTTAATATACTTGTACAAATGGAATACTTTAACACAGAAGGTATCCAATTCTCACTGATGGACAGAAAAAGGCCTAACTCATCTCTGGGATATTATCTATGGCACTGGCCCTGGCCCTAGTAATTTCAGTTCAACATTATGTTCAACAAATATCCATTTGATCAAAACAGCAAAAATGACTAGTCGATCCAATCCAGTAAAATATTTAGCCCAGAACACATTTCTACATCAGTAAATAGTAACAAAGTGTTGGGGCATCATTTTCATATTGGGCAGATGTCCTAAACATTCACATTTTCTGTCATAACTCAAGGGAGCATGTAAATCAATATGTGGGTATCAAAATGGTCGCTGCTCTGACCTTTTGATTGACACCTCAGTTGACCCAATAGGAGAGGAAAACGTTTATGTTCAAAGCAAAAATAAACATCCCCACACACCACCCAAACCCAAAAAGCCTTGTGTCATACAGACATGACTGCTACTTAAACAAATTGATGAGGTCAACCTTTCATTCCTCCGTCCAAACTCTGCCATTACTGACAGTTTGTAACTGACTTGTCCAGTTGGATTTGCTATGACTTGGTTGGCTGTTCTAAAACTTGATGCTGGCATCCTGACCAGCTGAGTCACATAATCTGCCAACTTGAGTCAAGTTCAAACAGGCCAGTTCATACCTACTCTGATGTGGGGCCAAAGTGAGGCCGACCTGCCATCTTGCCAACCGTGGCCAACCCATGACGACCCCCTTTTCTCCCCCCCCTCCCCCCCTTTTTAAAAGCGTCTTGATGTTCAGCTCTCAGTACCTTTAGCGTCTGATGTTTCTCTCTTCTGACGCTGTTTGTATTTTCAGGTATCTGTTTAATTGCACACAGATGACGTCTATAACCAAATTACCATATCAGCAGCTAGAAAAGGTTGATAAATATGGACTTTTATGTGGTAGAAGTTGCAATATTCACTCACTTACAACATTAATTAGGCAGGCAAGTACAGTCAAAATCATTTGTTTATACGGAATCAAATCAAACCAAAATACACAATCAAACTAAGAGAGAGAGCATGTAGGTGTGAAAAACAGATGGTGGACTGGGTTGTGAAACAAAGAGGAATGGCCACCTCAGTGACTGATAGACATCATAACCAGTACTCGAGTTGAGAGGGGGTGAGGGAGGATGGCATCCCCCCTGAAATAAAAACGATCAAAATCATCCCCCCTGTAAAACTGCCATCCCCCCTTTCCATCCCTCCCCCTTTTACAGTAAATGTTGGAAATATAACTTATAATTATATATAATTATTTCATCATTAGAAAGTAGTACGCATGTTGAGTGAAAGAAATAATAAAATCTGAGGGCACAGGGGCACGCAAAAATGCAATGATGCAACATGCCCTACGCTACAAGCAAACCTGGTGCTTTTATGAATCAATTAACGATCACAAATCGCCACGAATTCAAGCGCTTCTGATAATTAATGCACTTAATACAGAAACGTTTTGCTCTATCATCTGAATGAGACACACAACGTGCTGTCTGACGCCAACTTTGTGTGAAAATACTTCAAAAATTAAACAATGAAGATACAAACTGTGCGCTGCGCTGGAGGGATAAAATCCGCTGGACTGATGTTTGCTGCAACTTTTAGAATCTCAGATAAACTTCCAGGTGAAGCTCGAAGCTTCAAGATCATCTGGATTTATACGAAAACACGTCAGGTGAAATACTGCATGTAATGGAATTTACGTGAGCAGCTGGCTGTTGCAAAAAGCCCCCTCACTGAAGAAAGACATCAAAATCTCCCGAAGAATGTATCCAAAGCCCCAGGCCAAGTGAGTGAGAGCTTTTTTAGAGTTTTGCTTTTTAACTTTCAGTGATAATTAACTACGATGGTGAACATCGCAGCATGCACGGTGCAGCCGTCTGCTCTGCTCAGCAGGAGCCTGTGAATGGGAACGAAGTGTGGAACCTGTTTCAGCTCAATATCATGACTTTGAAAACACCAAAATGACCTATTTTAATGAATTCCGTTGGATTAAAATATGAAGAACTGTAAAATCTCACTTCCACACTTCCACAAGGCTGTTCATTCAGACAGCGAAAGATCACAGGCTGAATTTGGCATTTCATCCTCACATGCAGCCACAGCGAAGGTCGAGCTGTATGCAGCTGCACAGCTTACATTATGTTCATTATTTTGTTGATTAATGTTGAAATGACATTCTGCCTCAGTAATAATTGTTAATACCATCAGATAAAACACTAAAGTGATCAGGTTTTGAACCTACATACATCGGGATAGTGCAGGATAGTTTCTATCCTGTTTCCGGGATAGAAAATGCAATTTTATGGAAAATATGAATCCCTACGCCCCCCAAAAGGCTATCTATGGACACTATCAAATTACGAAGTACGAATTTGTGAAAAAAATAGGCTAACTGCAGAAAATAACAGTGAAACAGTGAACAAACAAATTATCAAAGGCAGGATCAGCAACCTGGAAAGCGCCGCGGGACCAGCGCCTTCAGAGAGCGCAGCGGTACCAACAGCTTACACCAGGGGCAAAAGCTCTCAAACTCTGAAACCTTACATGTACTTCCCACTCACAAGTCTTCCAAATAATATTTTTTGTCGATCCCCTCTTCATCGTCGTTTTCTTTGTTGATTTCTATTTCTCTTTCTTTCTTTCTGTCTGTCTGTGTCCCTGTCACGCAGTCTGTGTCACTCTGTCCATGTGACTGTCTGTATCCCTCCCTCTGTGTCTGTCTCTCTCTGTTCAGACTGTTCCTGCGTATGAATATGGAATATATAAATATAAATAATAACTCATTTAAAAAAATCATAGCCGGGAAAACAAGACTGGGAAATGTATGACTTGGCACCTGGTGACCTATGTGCGGTCTGTGTGACCGCTGTGGCAGTCGTATAGGTATAGGTATAAATGCTCAGAAATCTTTTGTGTTTTATTTAAGCACCTTATAAGCTTCAAAAAAAAACGTACAAATCGCATATTTAGGAAAAGTCACAGAATGAGAGGCTTGCTTTTTTTTTTAAACAAAGTTATTTGAATTATAAAAACCCAAACGTTTGTCAGACCATCTTGGCGGTTCTAGTGTTAAACAACTGTATTCTATATATACAAAATAAATAAATAAAATAATAAAGCCTATAACCTGATCAAGGAAAATAAAATTGTCACTGTGTGCACTAATCCTGGATACTCTGTATTTGCAACACAGTATAAAAAACATGATCAAAAACTAATTCTCGAAAAAAGTGCCTCTGGCGTCCCCAGAAATTTGTGATGTCAAAATAGGGTCACGGCCCAAAAAAGGTTGGGAACCCCTGCGTTAATCTCTCTTGTTAACTAGCTTGCTAAAACACAGGACTTGTTATTCAGTCATTTCAGTCACAGCACATGAGGATCAGTAAAATAAACTTGGCTTGACTTGATTTGAGAGGAATCAGAAGTCTTATTTACAGTGTTTTGTTTTGATAATGAATTTACATGAATTACTTTTAGTTATTTTCATGTCTGTCTGTCCATGTTGACTGCTGACTTTGTCAAAATTGTACTTTGGCATGTGAAATCTATGTAATTTTAATTCAGTCAGACAACTCACGTTTAGAATGTTTATTCAGCAGCAGAACATGATTGAGTTTGGCGTCTAGGCTCCGACTTCATCACTCCCCGCAGCTTAAGTTACATAGAGATAAGGGGAGTGATGAGCAAATCTTGAACCCCCCAACGGAGCCTGCAGGTGGATGCTGGGGTGGTGGTGGGGTTAAAGAGCAGGCAGCAACGCTAGTGCGGGGCAACAACGCATAGGCAGGCAGAGGGAGAAATGGGAGGATCAGCAGTTTAAATAGACCGCGAGATTGGAAGTGTGCGTTTGGTATGTAGTATTAAGAATGAGGTATGTCACGTGAGGTTGGTGTAGCAGCTCGAGTTGACTGCCTGAACTAGCTCGCAGGCGTCGCCACATAAGTGTTATTTGGACACAGAATGATGAGTCCAGGATGGAGTCACGTTATGGGATTGACCCCGCATTCTCAGTAACTGAAAGTCCGCAAATCTCGGCCTCTGTTGCTCTGGTTTCTTATTTTCCTACCTATTTGAAATACATTGAGAACCCTTAGAGATCATCACCTGACCATGATATGCTGATCAGCTCCGAGGACTAACCGATCCAATATTCTGCTCAGTGACACAGAACAAGAGCTCCATCAGTACAGATGCACAAACCAAACAGGCATGGTGTGAAACACTAAAGCACTAAAATTAACTGAAAATTTCTCTCTACAGAAAACTAGAAACTATTCATTTTCTTTATGTAAGGTATGTTATTGCAATTGTTACCTCACTGTAATAACCGTTTATGCATGGAACATTTTTGTTAATGGCTTGGATAAAGTTTCTGAGGACATAGTTCTCTGTTAAATATAACCAGATGTATTTGGCACAACAGCAGCCACCACCGACATGTATTTAGTCTACATTTTTGTTGGCTCTTTATCATTTCTTACTTGTGGCAACCTTCTTGTGATAACATCCATTATTGACTTCAAACAGCTCCACACTCCTACAAACTTCCTCATCCTCTTTCTCGCTGTAACTGATCTGCTTGTTGGGGCTTTACTTGTGTCTTATGTCATGTTACCGGATACGATAAGCCCGTGCTTGTTACAAAGCTATTTTGATATCTATCTGTGCGCATCTTCTGTTTGAAACTTGTTGAAACTTAAAAAGTTGGACTGTGATATATTGAATTTGTTTCCCATTGTACGGTTTTAATACAAACCATGATCTTTTTAAAACTCACCCGGTACTTTGGTTGCCAAAACTGACTCAAACTGCGTCTGTTTTACAACATTAGCTAAGCATTTAATTTTGTATCCATGACAACGAAGGTCACCTGACTATGGATATCCACAAGTTAATGGGAGTGGTGTATGCAATCAAACAATGTGAAAGTATAAAGTTTTGTCATTTGTATGCAGATGAAGGAGATGAGGATGGAGGTGCATTATGGGTATGACCCAGTATTTTTAGAATTCAAAGTCAGAATATCTCGGCCTGTGTTGCTCTGGTTTCTTATTTTAATCTGTCTCTAATGAGTCCTCCAAGTTCACAGAAGTTCAATACTAACTTCTACTACAGTGAGTTCCCCTTTAAGAGACTCCCTTGACTATGATATGGTAATGAGCCCCAAAGAATAACTTAACTGAATATTCCGCTCAGAGGCACAGACCAAGAGCTCCCATCAGTGTAGATGCACGAACCAAATCAGCATGGTGTGAAACACACAGAGCACTAAAACTAACTGAAAATCTCTCTCTACAGAAAATGACATACTACTAATTTTTCTTGATTTAAAGCATATTAATTCAAATATTACTTCACTACTGATAATCATTTATGCATGGAGTCTAACTTTTCTGTCAACAGCCCTGATGATTTTTTTGAGAGAAAAGGTCCCTGTTAGGTACCAGGCACAAACACCAAGTATTTTTTATGTTATTTTTTTCTCTTTATCATTTCTTATGACACTTGTCTTTTTATTTGTGAAACAGTTTTGCAGTGATTCAGATTGCAGGAGTTTTTAAATGTGAGGACTGTGTACCAGTTTATTCATTCTCAATTATCAGTCTTCAGTCTGACTTTTAAACCTCTGCTGTGGTTTAATCAGTGAAGAGTCAATGCACCCACATTACAATATTATTGTTGAACACTTACATTTTAATGCAATGGAAAATTCTGTGAGACAGAAAGTTTCCATCAGTGAAACTTTAATCTCAAAACCTTTTATGTGTCAGTTCAGGCAGGGCTGAATTATCTTTATAGGGGTTCTTGGTGCTGTACATCATTGTGTATTTGTCAGCTATGAGTATGTGGCAGCGTGATTGAGCACACATTAAGGGCTCTACTAGATGGGGCACCACAGCTTTCACCACAGCCACTCTTATGGCCCTATCTGGCGCAGGTGGATTTGCAATCTTACACTGGCGCAAGTGCCATCGTTGCCACGTGTGCAAGATAGTAAATGCACTTGCGCCTGGTCTGTGCAGGTGAGGTCTGAAAGTGAAGGCAAAACAAAGGCACGTTTACTATTTTGTCCTCGGCGCATTGGAGTAAAAAACACTTGTGCCTTAGATTGACTAAAACCTGGTGTGAACCTCCATCAGTGGCCATTCTGTGGGTCAGATGTGTCCCACAGGTGGCCACTTAATGATTACCGCTGTAGAGGGTAATGCAGGAGTATGGTATACCGGTGCTGTTACCATAAGCTCTCCACTTTAAACGGAATGAGGTCTTTGTCTTAAAGGCTAAGTTCGTTTTTTTGACACCTGGACCTTATTGTTGGGATTAAATACGGTCGTAGACTCACCCAGACAATTTTGGTGGAGCTCGGAGCCGTTTTCGAGCAATTTAGATCCATCCGACGGCGTTTTTTCTCATGCCATAGCAGCGGACGGGGCCGGAAATTGAAGCCCCTAAATTAGACATTATCTGCTGCGAAAGTCACTCATTTCACCTACATTTTATAAATGAATGGCCAGTGTTATCACCATGTCAGCTCAACTTCGTTGTTATGGTCATCCGGGGCTTTACAAGGATGGGTAACTTTTGGTGACGCCATAGACATGCGCCGCAAGAGCGCAGCTGAGTAGAGTCGGCGCTAGGCTACGGGCTACGGATGACCATAACAATGAAGTTGAGCTGACATGGTGATAACACTGGCCATTCATTTATAAAATGTGGGTGAAATGAGCGAGTTTCGCAGCAGATAATGTCTAATTTAGGGGCTTCGATTTCCGGCCCCGTCCGCTGCTATGGCATGAGAAAAAACGCCGTCGGATGGATCTAAATTGCTCGAAAATGGCTCCGAGATCCACCAAAATTGTCTGAGTGAGTCTACGAGCGTATTTAATCCTAACAATAAGGTCCAGGTGTCAAAAAGCCGAACTTAGCCTTTAATAATATTAATTTAATCATTTAAATATATATTTTCGGGTCACCTGTTAAATGCTAAATAAACAAAAGCCTCCCTGCCTGAACTCGCCGAGTCTTCTCAGAGTCCTGGTCAGGGGCGCTTGAAACCACCTAAGTACTGTATTCCCAGTTGTCAAACTGGCCTCTGTCAGTGTTGGAGGCTGTGTCCCAGTCTAATAGGACCACTAACAAAGCTTACTAGCTTGTATGTTGGGATTTCAGCGGCTGCTGATCCCAGTTCATTTGCCAGCTCTCCTGACTCTGGTTCTTGTTCTCTGGCAGAACTTCCCTTCGTCCGGGGCCTGAAAACCTCCTCCTCCCAGTGGCCTAAACCTCTTCTGCTAGCAGTGTAAACAAACACTGCCCTGATTCTATTCTAAGTGCAAATGCTCCATATTGGTAGTGACTACTATTTTACAAGAGGAAAGGTCCATGTTGCTAACCCCGATACACTTCAATCCCAAGCCTAAAGACAGGCACAGGAGTTTAAGGTGTTCCTATTTTTTTCTTCTGCGACTAATGAATTAATGAAAACTTGGTCAATTAAGACTCTGCTCACCTACATACATCTCATCAATTATCAGGGGACAGCCCAACTGTTAAGGTTGGACCTAGTCACCAATTTCATCTGTGTTCTTCAACACCAAGATTGGTGCAGTGTAGATGTAAGATAATAAATAAATGAGACTAATTTTATGTTACATTCAGGAAGGTGTGTGTTGGGGGATGTAAAATGTTTTTTATAAATTGAGAGTAAAAGACACTGCACTTCTTTTTGAATGTTAAAAGGGAAGCAGAGAATCCATGGGTGATTCATGAGGTGAACTGGGATGGAAACTGAGTTAACTTTAATGACTTGAAGGAATAAAAAAATGAGATTGTGGCACATTAAATTTTTCCCAATTGTTCAATAAGATTATTTTAAACCAAACCATGATATTTTCCAAAGTCTAACCAAGTAGATTTGTTGCCTTAACCTACACAAAGTCCAACCTTTTCAC
>JAJHUR010110723.1:0-12008 GCA_027495735.1 Lutjanus campechanus | reverse complement strand
GTAATTAGACGCTAAGTACCCCGTAGTTACCGTGTAACTCCAGGAGAGCTACACTGTACTTAGACGCTAAGTACCCTGTAGTTAGCGTGTAACTCCAGGAGAACTACAGCGTAATTAGACGCTAAGGAGGGGATAAGAGTGCATACTGCATAATACAGCCCGGTACCCCGTAGTTACCGTGTAACTCCAGGAGAGCTACAGTGTACTTAGACGCTAAGTACCCTGTAGTTAGCGTGTAACTCCAGGAGAACTACAGCATAATTAGACGCTAAGGAGGGGATAACAGTGCATACTGCATAATACAGCCCGGTACCCCGTAGTTAGCGTGTAACTCCAGGAGAGCTACAGTGTACTTAGACGCTAAGTACCCTGTAGTTACCGTGTAACTCCAGGAGAACTACAGCGTAATTAGATGCTAAGGAGGGGATAACAGTGCATACTGCATAATACAGACCGGTACCCCGTAGTTAGCGTGTAACTCCAGGAGAGCTACAGTGTACTTAGATGCTAAGTACCCTGTTGTTACCGTGTAACTCCAGGAGAACTACAGCGTAATTAGACGCTAAGTGCCCCGTAGTTACCGTGTAACTCCAGGAGAGCTACAGTGTACTTAGACGCTAAGTACCCTGTAGTTAGCGTGTAACTCCAGGAGAACTACAGCGTAATTAGACGCTAAGGAGGGGATAACAGTGCATACTGCATAATACAGCCCGGTACCCCGTAGTTACCGTGTAACTCCAGGAGGACTACAGTGTAATTAGACACTAGTTACAGGGAAATTAAGCTCTACTTAGACACTGATAACAGTTGGATGTGTACTGTATGTACTTCATGTACCTATCTAGGTTTATGTTTTATGATGCTTTATTGTTGTAATTTTGGATTATATGAGAGGAATAGTGCCTGTCATGTGTTTTCTGTGTAATCACATAATAAAAACATTTTATAACTCTCTGAATGACTCATTATTATGGATTTTTTACTGTATAGTTTGTGTTTTGCCCTCGGATGACAGTACGAGACTTCCATAGATGTGCATTTTAGAGAGGTAAGTTTGTGACCAGCCAGCCTGTTATTAGCCAATTTTCATAATGTATACCCATTTCCCAACATATTATTTTTCCAAACCATAATGAATAATACAGCTATGGAATAGGGGTGAAATTTGCCTGCTGACACAAGATTGTAACAATTGTAAAGAGTTAAAGGCTGTGCTCATATCGTACAATACACTATTTAATCTAATATACCTGGTACAGTTACACTGAAAGTCCGGGCAAAGTATGATGTAACTGTACTGTAGTTACGCTCTAATACGCAGCCTAGTTATACTGTAAAACACGGGGGAAACAGTGGGGGAAGTTACTCAGTACTTATGAAGTAACTGTACGGTAGTTACGCTCTAATAAGCAGCCTAGTTATACTGTAAAACACTGGGGAAACAGTGGGGGAAGTGAGCGAGGAGTTACTCAGTACTTATGAAGTAACTGTACGGTAGTTACGCTCTAATAAGCAGCCTAGTTATACTGTAAAACACGGGGGAAACAGCGGGGGAAGTGAGCGGGAGTTACCCGGTATTTCTGTGGAAGTTGGTGGAAAAGTATGATGTAATTGTATGGTAGTTATGCTCTAATACGCAGCCTAGTTATACTGTAAATAACGGGGAAAACAGTGGGGGAAGTGAGCGAGAGTTACCCCGTACTTCTGTGGAACTTGGCGGTAGGTCCGCTCTAAGTGAGCGGTAGGTACGCTCTAACTCGCAGACCGTATTATGTAGTGTTACCGTACTTTTTTTTTTTATCTTCTAAAAAAAAAGTTTTGAAATTTAGTTTCTCTCCTGTGTTGCTGTTTGTACTTTCAGGTATCTCCATTGTTAGCCAAAGCAAGATTAAATCAGACTAGTCAGAGCTAGCTCTGACTAGTCTGACAGGCATGAACTGATGAAGCTTCTTGGATAAGAGGCGAAACGTCTTCAGAAAAGGCTTTTTGAACAAGTCCAGTTGCTTTCGATTTAATCTTGCTTTGGCTTACAATGACCTGGACGAATGAGAACATTCATGGACATCTCCATTGTTTTACTTATTCGCATTTGCTTTCAACTGTCTGTGTCGTATTAAGTTACTGTTGATGAAACCCCTGAATGAAAACATTTCCTGTTTGTGCTGCTTCATAATAAAAGTGTTAAAATAATGAAAAAATAGGAAACTTTTATTGTGAAAACTTTAGGGAAACGGCGTGTTTGTCCCTGTTAAAAGGCACACCATCAAGTGGGTAGTTGTAATGGAAATGCAAACCCCTGCTGTGCTGGGCTGATTGGCTGAGTCAAACTGAGTCGAGCCAGGCCAGCTCCGTGTATGGAAAAGGGCCATAACAGGTCTACTGAGGATGCCACCAGTGCTCTTCACACTGCACTGACCCACCTCGAACACTGAGGGGGCTATGTGAGAATGCTCTTCACAGACTTTGGCTCTGCCTGTAACACTGACATTGTGGGCAGACTGGTCACTATGATGATTAAGGACTAGGATCTAGGACTTCACCAGCCCACCTGTCACTGGGTCAAGAAATTCCTAAACAAACTGTAGAATTAGTTCTCCTCCACCATCATGCTCAGCACTGGCTCTGCACTCCTCTCCACTTATGACCGTACCCCCACACATTTCACCAACACCAACATAAAGTTTGCAGACGACATGACTGTTTGTACTCATCACCCTGCAGGCCTACTGCCACCTACAGGGAAGTCCAGAGACAGTGACTTTATGATGTTCAGAGAACAATCTTATTTTGAAGTCTGTCTGTGTCTGTGTAGGACTACTATCTAGTGGAAACAGCAGGTGGTCAGCTCAGAAATGTGAAGTCTTCATCCCTCCTCCTCTTCCACCACCTTTGTTTCCTCCAGTGAAACGGAAAGCAGAGCTGATGGTGATGGCATACACACACACACGCACGCACGCACACACACACACACACACACACATGCACACAAAAGTAGTTCAGCTTAGTTAAAAAGAATAGAGAATTGTACAGAGAATGCAGAATTTCGCATCCTTCATTGTTTTCTATCAGTCTTTTTTGATAACGCCTCTATAGGAAGGGCCAAACACATCCAAATATGTTAAGTGGTAAAACACATGCATGGCTTAAAACTAAATCGGGCTGGTGTGTCTTTAACTCTTCAGGTTGACATAACAGAACACATCACAGGAGCAAAAGGGGAAAAGGTACGACAGATGGTTGTCATGAACAGGACCGTAAAACAAGATATGTGTCTTTTAATTAACTGTTTGTGTAATTTAAAATAGAGAAATTCCGAGAATTAAGGTTACCTGTTGCTATGCTCAATACATTATTGCAAGTTTTTTTCTATAATGACTTATGTTTTCATTAACACTATACAGTACACTATAATGGTGTTTATGTTTAAAGGGCTGCAGAGGACCCAGAGGACCCAAGGTACAGTGTAGCATACTCATACTCATGCACACACATACACACAAATGCTTTTACCTCCATCTTGCTGTTTGTGGAACTGCATGAGCATAGAGCTCCTCTGTTCAAAATGATTTGTTTTTAGACAGATAAAGATTACTTTAAAGTATAAGGTCATAAAAGGAAAGGTCACGTTGTGTCAAGCTGTAATGTTTATTTTAGGGCCAACCCGGAGTGATGGGTCCAGAGGGAGAACCTGGAACACAAGGAACCATGGGACAGCCAGGTCAAAAGGTCACAGAAAGACTATTATACACTCTTGCATCTATAAGATATGATTATATGATTTATATGATTTTAAAAGACACACTCGCACACTACACTGCAAACAACATATTTGGGTTACTGAATCATTCATCTTATGTATCACTGATATTTTGCTGTTTCACCTGATGTGATCTTATTTTGTCTTGTTTAAAGATATTAACACTTGTTTGTAGAAAACCCTGCAAACTGCACAACAGAAAACTGAAACTGAGGAGCTGAAATCTTCAGCCACTTCAGTCACCGAATTGGCAGTTGTGTTTAGCATACAAGGGTTACCAAATGAGTCATTCACGTGCAATGTGAAATGTTTTACAGCTCTGGAATGTTATTTTATTCACGCAAATCAAGGCATGATTTCCAGCTGATTTTGATGAAATCATTTTATTAACAGTAACATATGTAACAATATATATTCTAACAATATTCTAACAACAAACCTTGCTTGTGTTGTATCAGCTCTCAAATGTTCTTCACTTTGGATAAAAGTGTCTGCTAAATGACACTGTCATTTGCGAACAGGTTTATGATGCTATTATAAACCCTTAGACCCTTAACACATAATAATGCTAATAAGCATCTTATAAGGACTTATATGGGCCTTATTAACTAATGCTTATTATAAGTATTATTGACATCAATGCCAAAATTAATTATTAATTGTATAATTCTAACATAACACTTTACATGCTGTGCTTTGTTTCCACAGGGAGAGAAGGGAGACAGAGGCTGGAGAGGCTTGTATGGAGACATAGGAACTCCTGGGATGATAAAGGTACATTGTAACTTGAAATTGCCCTTCAGCCCTTGTTGATTCATAAATTGGGAAAATGTTTCCACATGATATATTACCTAGTGCAGTCCATATCACATGAACTTACTGGGGCAAAATGAAAATGATGAAAGCCACTATTACTACTACTGATGGTCTTGTAGGCTGTTATTTACACATGACAGAAAAATGAAAGTTATATGAATACATTTCATTTCTTATGTCCATTAGGGTTGTGCCGATTGGCGATCCGATCGTATATTGGCGATTTAAGGGATGAACAACGACCTTTTTTTTCCCTTGGCGATATTACCAGAGGGTGTGTGTGTGTGTGTGTGTTTGTGTGTGTGTGTGCGCATGCGCGCATATCAAATCAATCAAATCAAATTTTATTTATATAGCGCCAATTCACAACAAAGTTGTCTCAAGGCACTTTACATATAGAGTAGGTCTAGACCACACTCTATAATTATATTTACATCCAACAATTGAAACAATTACCCCATAAGCAAGTACTTTGGCGACAGCGGCGAGGAAAAACTTCCTTTTAACAGGCAGAAACCTCGGATAGATCCATGACTCATGGTAGGCGGTGATCTGACGGCACTGGTTGGGTTTGAGAGGGAAAGAGGAGAAGGGGAAGAAAGAGAGGAGGTGGGAGGGGTGGAAGAGAGAGAGAAAAGAACAGAAGCAGAGAGAACAGTAGTAACAGAACATCAAGAGTAAAACTATGTGTAGGGAATAGTAGTACATATAAATATGTAAGCTGTATGTAAGTAATAATACTAATACTAGATGTTACAATAATGATAATAAAAATAATAATAGTAATAGTAGCAACAACAATGTGATGAATGTTTGATTGATTAAGTGAGTTATAATAATCCACAGTAGAAGGTGCAGTAGTGATCAGTGATCCATGCGCGGCCACAGTCCATGAGAATCTGCAGGATGACAAAGCAGAAAGACTCCGGGAAAGGAATCAAGTCAGTAACAGGCATTAATGGAACATAAACATATGGGGGGAGAGATGAAGAAAGAGAGGAGCTCAGTGTGTCTTGGAGGCCCCCAGCAGCCTAAACCTATAGCAGCATAACTAGGGGCTGGTCAGGGCAAACCTGAGCCAGCCCTAACTATAAGCTTTATCAAAACGGAAGGTTTTAAGTCTACTCTTAAATGTTGAGATGGTGTCTGCCTCCCGAACAGAAACTGGAAGATGGGTCCACAGGAGAGGAGCTTGATAAGTGAAAGCTCTGGCTCCCAATCTACTTTTTGAAATCTTTGGGACCACCAGTAAGTCTGCAAATCGAGACCTAAGTGTTCTAGTGGGATGGTAGGGCACTATAAGCTCTTTAAGATAAGATGGTGCCTGATCATTAAGCACTTTGTATGTTAATCATTTAGCACTTTGTATGTGAGGAGAAGGATTTTGAATTCTATCCTAGATTTTACAGGCAGCCAGTGCAGTGAAGCTAATACAGGAGTAATATGCTCTCTTATCCTAGTTCCTGTTAGTATATGAGCTGCAGCATTTTGAATCAGCTGCAGACTCTTTAAAGACTTATTGCTGCAGCCTGATAATAACGTGTTGCAGTAATCTAGCCTAGAAGTAACAAATGCATGGACTAGTTTTTCTGCATCTGCTTGAGACAGGATGTGCCTGATTTTTTTTGATATTGCGGAGGTGAAAAAAGGCAGTCATATATGGTGGAGCTTACTGCGGCTATGATTAATTGATTAACAAGAACAAAGCACCATGAATTCAAACACTTCTGACCCTTAATGCACTAGATTCATACTTTTCCAAATGACTTCTAGGTTAAATACTGTCAGAGATGGCAGCATACGGACGGATTTACCTCCAACAGCTGGCGGTAGTGAAATGCGTCTGTCACTAAAGAAAGACGCTAAAATCTCCCGAAGAATCCAATTGGTTGAAAAGGTTGTTTTTTTTTAAATAAAGATATAATTCTAACTTGTGATCACTGACTTTATTAAGCCGACTGTATCTAACACCGCGACATGCACCATGCAGCCTTATGCTGGAGACGCAGCAACGTCTGACCGCAAACAAAATAAGTGATCCGTGTCAGCTTAATATCATGACTTTAAAAGCACCGAATTCCTTGCCTTAACGAATTTCGTTAGAATAAAATATGAAGAATCGTAAAATATAATTTCTATGAGGCTGTTCAGTCAGTCTAACGAAGATCAAGCTACATGCGGCTTGTTCACTCAATATTGTGTTCATTATAATGTTGATGGTGCTGAAATGACACTTTCTGCCTAAAAAAATTAATACCTTGATAATACACTACTCTGAGCCTTAAGGTGGAGCAGCCATTCACTACATGATGTGTTGCGAAATGCACACATTAATGTGGCGCTGCGGAGTCGTCATCGTCATTGTCTCATCCCCCCCCCCCCCCCCCCCCCCACACACACGATGGAATCGTGTATTGGCGATCCCACAGACTGACGATAGGATGATCTGATTGTGGGCAAGATCGCCCAACTCTAATGTCCATCATGTAATCAGATGACGCAGAAGAACATGTTAAATGTGATACAGTTTACTAGTAATGTTTACTACTTCTGTTCAAGTGCAACTTTGAAATGTTTGATGTAATAACCCGATCAGGGCCTCCTGACTCACCACTACCACTCACAAACTGACAGCAGTGGGAAAATCCATGTGGTACTATGTGGGATTTTCAGGAATCCTTGTAATGACATAGTGGCTGTTCGGTGAACTGCTGTCAGCATCCTATTGCTAGCACTCATGCTCTGTAGGCACAAGTGAGCGTCACCCTGCGACATGACTTAGACAAGACTGAACTTGTATAATGGAAAATTAATTTGGATCATTGGCTCCATGATACTTGCTTGCTGTATTGGAATTAGTGTTTTGGGTTCTTTATATGCTCTTTAGCGCCACCTTGTGGGGATTGCAAGTATCTGCACTGAAGGGGAAGTGAGGTACTAGAGAAGCAGGAAACAGAGTGAGCATGTGTCAATCCTCATAATCCTTTGCCTTAAAGTCCACAAAACGGCATCACCTGTAAGTAATCTATTATTTACATTTATATTTCTATGTTTATGTGGCTATTTCTTGGGTTTGAGCACAGTATTTTTGATGATGGTTAGTTTAGTTTGTTACAAAACTACATTACTGCACATGGATGTGTTGGTGCCTCAGAGCTGAAGCATTCTTGCCTTTGTGAATATTTGCAGTTTTGCTTTCATTAGTTATTACATATTTTGACATGCTTTTGGGTAGTCGTGCTCATGGGTTTGTTAGTAGTGTTTTCTCAGTAACCTTTTCTGTAGTATTACTCGATATGTTACTTAGTACTGACAAAGGTATTTACTTGTTTGTATTTTGTATTATTTTGCAGTTTTACAAATGGAATATTTTTCTTCATTAAACCCTGCCAAACACAACAACTTGCCTGTTCCTTGGAGGAAACAATGATGGAAAAATATAATGTTAAGCTGGCTGTATAGCTGAAAAATACGTTGCCTGCAACAACTTTTAGTGAGGACAGCACACTTGCTGTTTGCCAACATCTTTCTCAGCTAATGTTGGTTTAGCTTAGGTCACGTTGGCTAGTTGGCTAGTGGACAGCAAGTGTTAGTTACACACCTTAGCTTTGTATCATTACATCATTTATTCATATCATTACCACAAAGCATTTAAAATATCACACTATATTTCACATGCTTTGCAGTAATGTTAGCTTTGACTCTGGACTTTGTGTTGGGTGGTGGGTCCTGGTCATTTATCGACATTAGAGGACTCTATTTCTAAGCTAACATTAGTTAGTGCAGTGCACTGTTGGTTCTGTAAGGAAGTGGAACAGAGGCAAGTCTTTTACAAAGAAATCAGTCCACGGACCGTTATAGGCAGCTGATAAAGTCTCCTTTTTTAGGTTGAGTTACAAGTAGCTCACCCTTTTTGGTCACAAGCCCCCTTGTCTCAAGAGGCTCTTGCCTTTTGCCATAACACCACTGTAAAATAGAATTTGTTCTTAATGACTTGCCTGGTTAAATAAAGATAAAATAAAATAAAATAATAAATATTTCAATGCAAAGTGACGAATGTACTGTATGTAAAATGCTTTGCAGTCATACATATTGCACCTTTAACAACAAAAGTGGATAACGTGGTAAAATAGGGTGTTGACAAATAGAGTAGTGCAGTGTTAAGCAACTGATCTATGGTTTGGAGGGACTTGTGATTCTGCATTGCTCCCAAATGAAAAATCCTGGGTAAAGAGTCTTGAGAGTATTTAGATCAGTGTTTCCCAACCTTTTTTTCCGGTGCTTTTTAAAAATGACAAACCATCGTGACCCAAATCACTGTTCCTGACTATTTTTACTGCCATTTCTGCATGACCTTATATAATCTTGATGCCTACACATGGTAAAGGCTTTATAAATGAGAAATAAATGCATTCAGGCTGAGTTTACAGGTCACTTCATTGTTTTTATTTCCCCTCACCAAGAAAACAAACCTTAAAAAAAAAAAAAAGTTGAGATAACTCAAAATTTCAAGGCAACTTACTGTAATTCATATTTGAGTTTGGAGCCCAACTCAAATTCTGAAGTTTTGAAATAAATTGAAAAAGGTTTTGTCGACCTATAATCTTTAGTTATGATAATTTATTTTTCTTCTTTAGATCAACTTGAATCTTTAAGGTTTAGAAACTCACAGAAAATGTATTTCAAAAATTGTTCACAGTGAGCTGTGAACCTGATTTGTCATTATTTGGGTGCTTGAATTAAATGGTTTTCATTAAATACATATATTAACCTTTATTCGCTTTCACTTCAATGAGATTACTCAGTAATTTTTGAAATACAAATTTTGAGGGTTTCTAAATCTCAAAGATTCAAGTTTATCTAAAGAAGAAAGTTTATCAACAAAACAATAATAATTGGTAAAACAAAACAAAAAGCAAACCAATTGAAATAAGTTGCCTTGAATTTTTTTGTTTTTACATAGTAGAACATTTTAACCAGCTTCATTAATGAGACAAAATAAGTGCATTTGGATGGAATTAACAGCTTGTTTTTTCCTCTCATCAGTAAAACAATACGCACATTTTAATGCTTTATGAAAAGTGTACTGCAGATATAAATCTTAAATTTGAAGAATTTCTTCCATAGTGTTTTATTTATTTGGGGACCCAAATACTGTACAATCTCCTGTGACCCACCTGGGACTTCCTGGGAGTCTTTAGGAATGACTGGTCTAGAGTATGAACAAGGCCCACCAACAACACAGTGTGAAAAAACAACAGAAATCACACTAGCTATGTGATTAGTACAACATTGTGTACATTTGTTTTTTAAATGAGCCAAAAATACTTCTTGGACTGAATCAAAACCAGGTACAATACTGTTCCATCACAATGAGTTTGTGTTTCCAGTTGACAGGAATTGAACAGTGTTTTTGTCCTAATGACATGTTAAAGGTTTGATGTTTTTTGCGTGTTGCCCAAATCTCTTCATCTAACCAGTACACACGTGGCTGCATCTTATCTTCCATCCGGTCCTAAACCTGCATGACCCTGGTCATAGGCAAGATGATTTTACTGCAGGTCAGCATGGTTATCCTCGGCTGTGAGCAGCAAAGGAAATACACATTACTGTGGAAAATGATAAAAGTAATTATAGCTGCTGCGCAGCAATGGTCGGGGCCGGGCAATTTTAGGCAAAATTAGGCAACTCTGAGCAACAAGCAGAGTGTAGGAAGATGAAAAAAGTTGGCATTCTAATGTGCATTTTACATCAGTTGAGGCTTGAACTCGTAATTTCTGGCACAAGAGACTCTGCATATCGACTGATAGCTAAACCAAATAAACAGGGAAAAGAGACAAGGGATAACAGGGAAAAGTGTTAATAAAGAGTATTCTCTCTCTCACTCTCTGCAAAACTGCCTGGATCATAATTATTTTAACCTTAGTAGTCTCTAATCCACATAGCATGATGCCTGAACATAGAACTTTCACATTAGAATGTCTGTTCTGTCTTAGCCGAGGCCTGAACTCATGATTTCTGAGACTGAGGTCTGTCTTCTATCTCACTGAGCTAATTGACAAGTGACAGTTCATGTGTGGCTTCACAAATTGACTAAGCCAAGCATCAGGGTGCCAGACAGTAGCCATCCATGCCATGGAAAAGCAAATTTCAAAGTGAAAGTTCCAAAGCTGTAGCACATATGGTTGATTTGTTATGAATTTTCAAAGTTTTGAAATTTAGAGGCTTGCTGTAGCGCCACCATCAGGACTATTGTCTTGTGTTTTCAGTTGAGGACATCTGGCATGGGACTGGACCTTTGTGAAAAGTTTGGGTAGATTTCTCATATGGAAATGTTGCAGGCTTGAACTCACGACCTTCAACACCAAGAAACATCCTCTAGCTCACTGAGCTAATTGACAAATGGAAACATCACCTGTAGCTTCACAAATTGACTAAGTCAGTCACCTGTGTGCAAGACAGCAGCTGTTAGCATGTAAAGCAGTGTTGTGCCTGAACGCGTTCACTGAACGATAGTTCATGAACTCGTTCATATTTTGGGCGAACGTGAACTGAACGTACAGTATTTCTGCTTGATGAACGTTACTGTGAACGCGTTCATTCTGGTGTCTGTGAACGGCACGCTCTTTCAATTTAACTTCGTTCAATAGGGTGTCAGATTTCCATAAAGCCTTCCAAGCGAAAACCCGGCTAAAACACACCGTAAACAGGCCTTAATTTAATATGTGACGGAAAAACACCCAATCTGGCAACACCAGCCGTGCCACGGGTCTCCTATTGGACACTGACACACCATGTGACGGCGCACGGTTTTCCTATTGGACACTGAAAATCGAAGACGCATAACACAGACACAGCGGAGGTGCCGTTTGAAAGGCTGAGATGTCCCCTTTTCGCCAAAGAAGAAAGTAAGTTTCTATCTATCGGCATTCCAGAAATATGCGCTATTATGTAAAATATATCCTCAGGCATCGCGGGCGATGCCGTTGATTCGTAAGATCGGTCACGGGTCTGGGGTTACCTTCAAGACTCGATCATCAGCCTCTCCCTTCTCTGTTCGTCTCGTTTAATTTACATTCATGAATAATATGGATATATATAATATATAATGTGGCCTTCAGTTGAGAAAAACACGACAAGAGGAACATTTTCTGCTGTGGATGTGACGTGTTCGTCATGTCTATAACCTGATTATTAAAGATTTGGCTCTCAGCATACTGTTTAGGGTGCTTTCTCTTCAAGTGATTGAACAAGTTTGGCCTGTTTCCATCCGATGTGCGAACCGTCTCTGTGCAAACTTTGCAAATTACTTTTGTTTGCGTTTGTCATTTGAGGAAAAGCCAAACCAATTCATGGGTGTTTTTTAGCGACCAACTACAACAAGAAATTGTGTCACTGCCCCTAATTCGCTATGATTGGTCGGTCAGGTCAGTAA